>JBBULP010000345.1:0-15286 GCA_038048775.1 Picocystis salinarum | reverse complement strand
CACCCAACCCTCCCCATTCGTAAACTCGGGTAGGGTTTATCTTCCTCCCTCCCTCCCGAGGCTTCTGGAGCCCCTCGCTCGGCCTCCCGCGAGTGTCTCGCAGATCCTGCGTTTTGATTGGCTGGCGATCACGTGGCACCCGATCGTGGAGCTTTCTGTGGTCGGGTGCTGATCCGGGTCTGTTCCCCTTTCGAACCGAAACGACGTCCGATCGAACCCGAAGAGGGTTCCTTTCAAAAGAACGATAGTAAGGAGACGAAAGGGAAAAGGAGGATTCAGATGCGCCATGACGTCGACAACGATGCGCGCATGGCCGCGCTTGGCGAGGTTCCAACGCACGAAAAGGAAACCACGTGGCCTCTGCGGGACGAAAAGGAACGCCACGACATGCGTGCAGTCGCGAACGGGTGCCATGGCCTCGGTCCAGATGCGCACGGCTCAGCTCGTCGCTGCACGAGCGTGGAGTGCCTCGCGGATCGCACGTGGACGCGTCGGAACAGCGCCGCTGCTGCTCGGATCCGTGCTGCTCTCGCTACTCTTGGTGCTCCTCTACACCTTGACTAAGAGGAGGAGGCACTTTCTGGATGAAGTGCAGTGTCCGTCGTGTCGCGGATATGGCATGCGACGGTGCTCGGTGTGTGATGGGAGGGGAACTGTGCAATGGGAAGGGAAGTTCACGCACGTAGATCCATGTCCGCTCTGCTTCGGAAGGAGAGTCGAACCGTGTCCCATATGCGGAGGCATCAGGACGAGGAAACTGTGGGCGCATTGTAAGGCCCCCAGGAAAGTAGAAGTGAAAACCAGGAACAGAAGAAACAAGCCCAACACCCAAAATCCTGGCATTGGCGACATCTGGGGGATACCGGGAATAACCAGCAGAGGAAGATGGAGTCTGTGGAGAAAAGGAGGAGAATCGGGAACTTCGTCTGCATGAGTCAAGCACAATCCAATTCAAATGCTCATACATGAGCCAAGAGCTGAGTTTCACGCAGGTACATTCAAGGGAAGCTGGCATGGATAGTACCTGCACATCAAGAAGAGAGGAGGGGAAACTGGAGTGAATGGGGGATTCCTTCCGGTTTGGCCTGGTTTCAAGTGATGGTACGAAGACGACCAGCATACAGTTTGTGAGGCCGACAAACGATCCCTAAACCACACGAGATGGGGAATGTCAAGGTACTGCATTGGTGGGGCAATCAAAAATGTAATTTACCTGGCAATCCGCTCTTTCCTATTGCGCTCACTCTTTTGCTAGCTTTTCTGCTCGTTCCGGTCCAATCGCACGGTCGCCGTTGGGTATTTTCTCTTTGTGTTAGCAGCGCACACGGCGCTTATGATTGGCACAAGATCTGGCCTGTTTGACTCATGGCCATGAAAGGCACGCTCAATTTTCAATGGGGGTCATTTAGAGCTTGAAACATTTTGGAACAATCTTTCCACGCAAGCAGGATCATGGTTGGGAGTATTTGTCTTTAAGGAGGGAATTGAGATTGAAAGGTGTTTGCGACGCAAGTTCGTTGAAATGGCTCCTTCGTAATCACTCCATGTTTGAATTCTGTAATGTCTGCTGCATCCCTGTGATATAGAAAGCTCTGCCTGGCCGTGGTTGCCGTGGCCTTCAATGGTGCATTTATCTTCCACTTTCAGCAATTGGGAATTTCCAGCACCTGGAAGAGGATCCAGTGACAGGTTTTTGCGGCATCATTTGTTCCATGCAGCCACTACGGATTCAGCAAAATTTGGTTCATTGTGGCAATCTCTGTTGTGCTTACATACGGAATGCTCCACCCTTCCAGGCAAACTGTTTTCAAATCTTGACCCTTTACCATGAGGATGTCCCGACAAAGCAACACAATGCCGAGACATTTGGTAGGACCAGCGTCATGTCTCCAGAATACGTCTGGCTAACGCAGATATCTCCTTCGCACCAAGGCATTCTTCATTGCACGATGTTTCACGGGAGTGGCCCCAACGTGTTTGCTTGAGTAGAGCTGGCATTGATTGCATCAATTGCATTCCTGGATTGGTTCGCAAGACTTGCTGGCGCGTGGTTTGGATTCTCTGCCAAATTGCGTGGACCAACACGACGTGTTTGTTCCCTTCGCAACCGCACTCGACGTTGCAACGGCTTCTTCTGCTCCTGTTTCGTCAGGAGGAGCGAGCCACCGCGTATGGAGCGCGCCGGTTTCGTTTTCATTCGCTGGTGGTGGGACGCACGACGAAGTTGGCGTAGACGTATTCTTCCACGTTTCGTTCGTCTGCAAACTCGCACCTTTCCACGTGCGACATGGGCGATCCTTCGTGGCACAGCCACGTCTTCATCTGTTCCACTTGCTCGGCAGGTCCTTCCACTTCGCCTTGCACGGTGCTTCGCAGCTGCGTCGAACACGTCGGTGCGGTCAGCCTTTCGCGTCTTTCCCTTCGCACGGTCGCGCAAACGTCTCCTGCGCACCGTGTTCTGCACGTATCCGCGCAGACGCAGCTGCTCGGCTTTCATGCACGTGTACTTGCGGAAGAAGACACCTTGCACGCGTCCGTAGACCTCGAAACGGACGCGCTTCATGCGCCAGCACGCGTGCATGTGGCACGAGAACGTCCCGAATTTGAGCACAGGTGTCACGTGGAGGCACGACAGCGGAAGAGGAAGGGAAGGAAACGTCGCAGGACGCGTCTGCGCGTCGAAGGAAGCAGAGTTCGGCGCGCGTTTCGCGTCTTCCGCGGCAGGTGCGATGCGGCACGCACGTCGCCGTGGGGACGCAGCGGACGTTCCGGCGACGTCCACGCGACGTGCACGTCTTCTGGAGGCGCGTGGAGGCACCGAACGCGGCCTTGGACGCGCCATCGTCGACGTCGAAGCACGTCCATCACGACGTTTCGACGTGCAATGCGCTTCGGTCGTGTGCGACCGAGCTCGACATCGGGTCTGGACGGATACGGGGGCCACAACCGCGCGAACGGTAGCGTCTGAAAAGCGAGGGTGCAGTGAGGGGTGGAACGGAGAGAGAGGGTGGTTTTGAAGCGGAAGGGCGTTGGAGCGGACGGATGTGGCGTGGCTGGTGGTGGTGTGGAGGCAGATGTCGCGTGACGAAGCCTGATCCACACGTACACGTCATGCGTGATTTTGTTCGTTCAAATGCGCAGGTCTTCGAGGACTGGGAATCGTCTCGCTTACGTCAAGCACAGGCGTCGGAGGGAGACCGGACCCACGGCCAACCGCCACGTCGGTCGGACGATCCGAGAACACCTGTTCTACCCTCCATGGCAACACAACACTGTTGTATGCTGAGAGTCCCCACATGTAACCGACCGCGTGACGTAAGTGCTAGAGAAATCCCTAGACGGACGTGACGTGAGGGACAGTTGGACGCTTTTCCTGTACTGTGGAAAGGATCCAGGTTCGACCACGTCAGAACTGTTCGGGCAAACTGACGGTCGAGAACTAAAGAACACCGTCGACGGTTGCGTGACATACACGTGGATCCGACGTTCGGGCGGGCATTTTGACCACATGCGCAGAGGATTAGCTGTTCAATTATGGTAAAATCCTCATCGCAAGAGGGAGATCCCGCGTGCCAGCTTGGCGAAGCGTTCTCCGAAATTGCGGCGCAGAAGGGCTGGTTCCGATAGCGCTGAGGAATTCCCAGATTTTCCTCGAAGATCATGAGGATTTGAGGGATAAAGGGCACCCCATCCTCCGCGCGTACCGTCCGGGGTGCACCGATGCATCGCGAAAAATCGTGCACCCTCGAGAACCCTCGAAATCGTAGCGTATCGCCCCGGATCTGAGATTCGAGAGGTCAAAATGAACATTGGATCCCTTGAATATTCCCCTTTCGGTGGATCGATTCGTCAGCATGGGAGAGACATGCTACATCCAAAAAGAGGGGGACAGATGCTCGAAAATGACGTCTTTTCCTCACTCCAGATACCTCGGTTTTCCGACACGACAAACGCGCTCGCCCACAGGCCAGCTCCCTCGAAACCGATCCCGCAGAGGACGTCCCTCAAGATCCTCTTGTGTTCGGAGACGATCCTCTGCGGCAATAGTATCCGTACACGGTTCTTGGACACCACCGGTGCAATTGTCTCTTCCTTCGGCGAATGCGGTGCGTCATAATTTCGAGGACAATGGCGACGGCGTTGGGCGCATTCCAACGTGCAGATTCGTTGACACAGATGCAACTCAAAGCAGAGGACGAGAGGAACAAACGAGCAGGACAGATGGCCATGTACGATGGGATACGCGAACGGCCTGGTGTGGAAGGGATGGGAGAGATACAGCAGCCTGCGCCAGTGCTGTACAACGGTGGAGAGAAATTCGCGATGGAAGACATGATACTAGGTGAGTCGAAACGACGAGACGACGGATCGTGAGAACCCGTGCACGTGACGAAGGATGGCTGGCTGACGCACGTCGAATCGCTTGGCAAACAGAGGATTAGGTGAGCGACTGGTTGATGCACGGTCCTTCGTTCGCAGACCAATCGCTGCCTGCGCTTCCACAAGCCCCATCGTCTCCTAGGATCGTAGACAGAGAACCGTCCAATGCTGGATTGAAGAGAGAAAGGTCAGACACGAGTTCGGAAGGTCGGAAGACCAGCCAGGATGAGTCTACCGAGGAGAAGAGAGAACGTGTGAAAAAGAGACGGCGAGAATCGGCTAGACGGTCACGGGCTCGGAAGAACACGTATGTGAAATCCTTGGAACTAGAGAATGTCCAACTCAGAGAGGAGAACAGGAAGTTAAAAGGAATGCTCAGCAAGCTGGATCGAGAAGTGCCCACAGGCTTCGAATATAGCATACTAGACATGCAGTGAAAACCAGGGGATGAAATCGCAAGACAAGTACTTTCTTCTAGTTGTCGTTTGACTGTGAATGGTGGGATGCATCCTGGCTCTCCTGTGACTTCACGTCGCAGTTGTGCGAGGACCCACTTTGTATATACCCCAGGACACGTCCACAGGGACCTAAACTTATTGTATGCATGATCCTACCTTGCTTTGGATTCTTGATGTTTCAACCTATCCATTTTCTTGCGAATCGCTAGCACGGAGCGCAAGCGCAGATCTTCTAATGTGAGGAAGGTGTCGAGGAGGATGGTTTGGAGTGCAAACCTTCGATAGTTCCAGCGCACTGGTCGGTCAGCATTCCCGGGCATTTCCAATCGTCGCGTACATCGCCTCTGCCAGTTCCGATTGTGTCTCACCTTCCTCTGCCACCCATCAAGGCTGCCTTTTCAGGCGGCGTCCACGTATCGTACCTGCAGGTCATTCGTCAGGTCCGCTTCACCACGTCGTCGTCCGTCGACCGTTTCTTTCGAACCGTTCCGCCAAGCATCGTCCACGCACGTCCATCCGTATCTCCTGTCCCAAACCACCTCCTTCTCCGAAGCGGTAGGCGCTTCCGACATCGCCGCGCACGCGCGCGCGCCGACGTCGTCTCCGCACGAGAGAATATTCTCTGGTTCGGTCGGATGTTCGCTTCGAATGGACACGACCGAGGTGTGCCAGGCACGAGAGAATATTCTCTCGAGGCCGTGGGATCCGCTTGGCAAGGCCTGGGATGCGAGGCACGGCTTGGGCGATCTGCAGGGAGCAAAGAGGAGCGGTGTTGCGCATTCCAGGAGGCGTGCAGACGAGACGGATGGTGCCTCTGCGCAGCACTCCGCTTCGTTGCTGAAAGGAGGGAAGAGACGAAGGTCGGATGCTGGTTCTTGTTTTGGACCGATGCACTAACGAAGGATCCGAGGAGCAAGGCCGTTGAAGCATCATGGCAACGCACGATCCCTTCCTCTCTGATGCTGTTCGGTGCATCTCGTCGTCTGATTCGTGGCGTGGCAAATTCGGCCGGTCGCTCGTTGGCGATGCACGGACGCATGCCGTCCAACGCCCATCCCGACAGTGGCGAATCACCGTCCACATCTCGACCTTCCCATATCCGTTTTCGACCGTATCCGTCCAACTCGTTATGGGGTCCGTATCCGTCTCGATCGGCCATGTCGCCTGTTTCGCGATGCGCGTCCGCCATAGCCGCGGCTTCGCAGCCGCTTCACGCGACTTTCTAGGCTTCGTCGAAGCGTTCGCAAGCACCGGAACCTTCCTCCGTCCTGCGAAAGGTGCCGCACGTCCTCGCATGGCGACGAAAGCCCGCCAACGCCGTCGAAATCGAGCCAGAAGCAGCGACACGATGGCGGATGCGCACGTGCCAGACGCATCGATTCCCACTCTGGTGGTCGCAGGATCGGCCAACGCGGACGTGTATTGCGAAGTGACGCGCCTGCCGCTTCCAGGAGAGACGGTGGATGCACGTGGATACGCCACGCGCCCAGGTGGCAAGGTAAGCCGACCAGTTCCGACACGTGAACACGTCGAAACGACGCATGCAAAATGCTGACGAGAGGTCGCAACGCGCGCAGGGAGCGAACCAAGCTGCTGCGGCAGGCAAGCTTGGATCGACCACGTGCTTTTTGGGATGCGTGGGCCAGGATGCGAACGCGAAGATCGTGCTGGAAGCGTTGGAGGATTGCGACGTGGACGTGTCGCAAGTGATGCACGTCGACGAACCCACAGGGACCGCCATCATTCTGCTCCAACCGAACGGCGAAAACAGTATCATCATCGTCGGTGGAGCCAATCGAAACTGGAAAGACGTTGACCAATCCGCGCAAGACACCATCCGAAAGGCTGGGGCCCTCCTGCTGCAGAGGGAAATCCCAGAACACGTCAACGTGGCGTTGGCCAAAATTGCCAAAGAAGCGAATGTACCGGTCTACCTCGATGCAGGTGGTGTGGACGAACCCATTTCTGAAGAGCTGCTCTCGTGCCTGGAAGTCATCAGCCCCAATGAAACGGAACTGGCCAGACTTACCGGTCTTCCCACCCAAACAGAGGAGGAAGTCCAACGTGCAGCTGCGAAGCTTTTAGAAACAGGAATATCGCAAGTGCTCGTTAAACTTGGCGCTTCTGGTTCGATGCTTTGCTCCTCTGAGGGTCAGATACGACAAGCTGCAGTGCAAGCTCCAGTGGTTGTGGATACAACAGGAGCTGGGGATTGCTTTACAGCGGCATATGCACTGTCCATTTTGGAAGGGAAGGACAAGAAGAGCGCACTTACATTTGCAGCAACTGCTGCCTCTCTCTGCATCCAGAAAAAGGGAGCTATGCCATCCCTGCCCACCCGGCAGGAGACTGAGGACGAAATTGCAAGGATCTACCAAGCATGACTGATGCTTCAGGTGCCCCTGTCGACATGACTTTGCCGGCAAAAGCACAGCAGCATGGCCTTGTCTCCGGTACCAGACTCGACAATAGCACATTTGCCATAATGTACACCCAGCTACAAGTCTTTGTTGCATCCATGCACCTGTCTGAAATTGCAAAGGCAGTTGCCGCATACCATAGGCCATCATGCGCCATCATAGGATTCCTACTCCTGAAGACGGATCAGATTTGCTTCCATACACCATTGGTCAGTCGAAGCCAACTCTGTTCTGAGAGAGTAACTAGTAGGCATAGGTTGGTAAGGGTCTTATTTGTAGCAGAATAGTGCTGCTAGACGAGACAGCCATTTAAGGCATGTCCCCCCAACCTTCCTACCATCACTGAGGTGTTGAAGCTAGAGGGTAACATGTCTTCAAGGAGCACCTCACGAAACAGACCCATTGCAAGGTCTGTCTCAAGACGCATCCATAACGGCGGCTGAATTGTGGAGGAACTTACTTCCTCTACTCCCGCGAATCCTACTCATGACCAATGCTATTCCCTAGCTTTCCTTTTGCTCCCCGTCCCCATCCACTATTTTTTACCATCGATATCGCAATTGCTTGTGACAAAGCCATAGTTTTAGACCTCGTACAGGACTGCTTCCATGCTTCCATATCACGTTGTTGCCCGAGCTACATTCTTTGCCGTCATGGGTGGGAGGGAATGATGTACAGTACAAGCCAATCAATGCACCATGTGGTGGTGCATCTCATCCCTCCGACGTTCGCAAATACAACGCCACATTCTAGAGTGTGTGCATTCGAGTCCGCCAATAGTAATCATGTTTTTCCACTCGTTTCTATGCTCTCTAGGCACACGAGGATGGCAAATGTTTATGGTTCTTTACCATCGCGCTCTTGACGCGTCATCGAACCTTACAAACACGTTGAAATTTTTATCTCCGTATCTCTTTCGTTTCCTTCTCGCACAGGTGTTTGATAAAGTGGTGAACCGCTCATCCTTTCGTACCTTTTGTGAGTGAAGTGCTCTCCACTATCACATGCGGGAGTGTCCTTCCCCCATTGAAGACGATCGTGAGGTAGTATGCATTCTCCACAAGGGAGAGATGTTGCAATTCGAACATTTTTATTCCCCAGTTGCGTCGAGAGTTTGGAATCGTGGATGAGAGGTCAAACATCCTTCCATCGATACAAAACTCCACATGAATAGCTTTGATCTCAAAATATTGGTGGCAGTCTTTCGAAAAAAAGAAGTTTGGTGATCCTCAACTGTTCATGCCTCGAGGACACCTAGTCACTTGTGAACCAAGACAAAGTGGCCCAACCAATTCCAAGCCACACCGTTCGCATTTTTATGTGTACATGTGTGTGTCAGACTTGCTCTTCTCTTTCCTTCTACGCCGAAATGCCGTTGCCAAGACGTCATGCATCTACGTCTTTTCGAAATTGTTTTTCCTCACTGGAGTGAGGGTACACCCGAATGGGTCGTTCGATCGCACCCGACCGAGTTCGACCGACGGATTCCCCGGTCGCGTGACGCGGAGAGTTCACCTGGATGTTTTCACCCCTTCACGTGAATCATCTCCCTTCGCCATCCAACCATGCACGTGCAATCGCGCCGTCCGTCCGTCTCAACGGACCTTCTCCTTCCCTCGTGGTGTGGCCTCCCTTCCCACCCATGCGAGAAGAAACTCCCGAGGGGGTTCCTTCGCTCCTTCTCGCAGAGAATATTCTCCCGTCGGCTTTCGAAGGATTCCATTTCGCGTCGACGAACGACGCGCATTCGCGCACTTCTTCACGCTCCTTCGCGCTCTTTCGTGCGTTTCGTGCGCCTTGGACGGTCGAAGCAGACATGGCACGAAGGGACGGCGTGCGATGGGACGGAAAGCGACGCAGCTGGTGGTCCACGGTGCGTCGAGAGGGCGACGTCGGTGGGACTCGTGTGGTGTGGTTGGAGAAACACGAGGACAGGCGAGGTGCGGAAGCGCACACGAAGCGTGCGACGTTGGCACTGCGTGCACCGTGCCAGACGTGCGGCAGGAAGGAAGGAAGAGCGCTCGTGGAGGCGTTGGGGACCAGAAAAAGGAAGAGGAAGGAAAGGTCCGATGAAGAAGGCCAAGCTAGAAAGGAAGAAGATCGCCAAGCATGGAACAATGCCAACCGACAAACCAGGGCCATTGCCACCGCCATGCGTGAGCTGGCGGCGCAACGCACATTGGATGCTTCGAGGGACGACCTCTTGGAGACGCATGAATCTAAAACACTTCTCCTGGCCGCATTGGTGGCAGAAGAATGGGCCAAGGAGCTGCTCCTTCGGCAAGTGGGAGACGGATGAGACGGAGGTAAAGCACCAATCATACATTCACCGATGAAGAACAGGCTAGAGAAGGAACAAGGTGACTGCAAGCACGAAAACCAGAGACTTGAACGTGGTTCCCGCGTGCACGGGAAAACACAAGACCTGTAGGACTTATTCAACCAGTAAGGAGGAGGAAGCGACCTAGTGGCAGAACAACCAACAATAATTTAGCCACGCGATCTTCTACGCAAGAAAGAAGGGATCTCCACTCCACCAGTACGAGGAGAACTGCCTGTGTCCCTGGCAGGAAGATCGCCACTGCCACTGTCCTCTCGTGCGGCCGCTGCATTGACGTTGGCCAAAAAGGAAGAGGGCTGCGTAGAGCTGCTTCCTCCGAATCCAGTGGCAATAATGGTGATGCTCAAAGAGTCCTTGGGCGCGTCCTCGTCTACAACTGCACCAAAAATAAGGTTTGCGGAGGGATCCACCAGGTCATAAATAATCTCAGCAGCCTCGTTCACCTCGAACAAGGTGAGGTCGCTCCCTCCCGTGATGTTCCAAACAATGCCCGTTGCTCGTTCAATTCCAACTTCCAAGAGGGGGGAGCTGATTGCGCTCACGGCAGCTTCGCGTGCTCTATTCTTGCCGGTTGCCATGCCCATGCCCATCAATGAACTACCCGCATCGGCCATCACTGCCCGTACATCGGCAAAATCTACGTTCACCAAGCCAGGGATGGTGATGATGTCTGAAATGCCTCGCACGCCTTGACGCAAAACCTCATCTGCGAGTGTGAAAGCATCCGTGATAGGCATGTTGTTGTCCACAGTGGAGAGCAAACGATCGTTGGGAATCACAATCAAGGTGTCCACGTTTTCTTCTAGCACTCGGATCGCTTCTTGGGCTTGCAAAGATCGTCGCCTTCCTTCGAAGGTGAAGGGCGTGGTGACAATCCCAACGGTCAAGATACCAGCTGCTTTGGCCACGCCGGCTACAACTGGGGCAGCACCACTACCGGTGCCACCCCCCATCCCAGCAGTCACAAACACCATGTCGGCTCCTTCAATCACCTTTTCGATGGCATCGCGTGACTCTTTGGCCGCACGCAGACCAACCTCTGGATTTCCGCCCGCGCCCAGTCCTCTTGTCAGTCCTGCACCGATCTGCAGGCGGTAAGGTGATTGCACATCGGAGCTGGAGAGTGCCTGTGCATCCGTGTTGGCCACCCAGAACTCCACACCCCTCATCCCAGTGTTGAACATGCGATTCACTGCGTTGGAACCACCACCTCCCACGCCAATCACCTGCATGCGTGTCCACGGCGGAACGGGAAGGATCCAGGGCGCGAGTTTCCGTCAGTCTCTTCTCGTTGAACCTTGTGCGAGCGTCGTTCGGCCATCTTCGTCCAGGAATCCTCTCCGCTATTTTTCGTGCTAGGACAGGTTTTTTTCCCTCTCGTCCGTTGCATTCCAACCTTGGTTTCGGATGCGGATCTCCTTCCTCCCGAGTCTTCTCCGACGCGTGCGGACGCATTCCACGCACCTTGATCACGGCGTTTCCAGACGGTGGCGAGCGCATCTTCCTGCTGGCAGAGCTGCTCACTGCGTATGTTTCCTGTTTCGGTTCGAGCGGACCTTCGGCGCCGCCTGCCAGGCCCAGTGTGCGTCCAGGTGCCTTCTTGGCATCCTTGCTCGTGCTCGTGCGCCTCCTGCATGCGCGCACGTGCGCGAGAGAGCAGCGAAATGCCGCCATTGGCATGGCGATGGACGATGGCGTCGTTCGAAATGGCGCCAAGCTTCAGCTGGGTGCCTGGCAGGTTCGAGATCCTCACGAAAACACAGAAGGAGAGGGACAACGTATCGATAAGGGAGGAAAGATATCGATGGGGGAGGGGTGCGGGGATGGACAGGACGAACGGACGGTGGGGATGGAAGGAGGATCACAAGGATTGGACGGTCCAGATGCATCCGTGGAGATCGTGGTGCATGCGAGTGGCGGTGCAGGAGAGAACGGATGGAAACGGCAAGGACGTGAGCCGTGGCATTGCACGGCGAATCCGTGCATGCATGCACCACGAATTCGATGCAGGGTCGTGCGTCTCGCGTGCAAAATGCGACGTTCCTCCGCGCTTGGAAACCCGAATTCGTGTCGACGGGACCGCCGTCGGTCCCATCCACCAGCCACGCACCGCCACTATTTCGACCGCTTGCCGTTCCTATCCTCTTGCAAGCCGAACGCATGCGTCTCCCTTTGTCCAGCTTGGCACCTGCATGCGCTTCACGTCGACGGGTGGGATCCTCCTCCCTTTCCCGCCCGTTCGACCCTGTCCGTTCGAATTTCCGGGTCTCGTCCCTCTCCTCCTCCCACGACCCAATTCTCCCTTTCCTCTTTTTTCGTCGTACTTTTGCTGTTGGGGTTTGCAAGGGAACCGGTCGTTTAATTCGCATTTGTTCCCTTCGTCGACGGTTTCGGAGGCGAGACGACGCGCGCACGTGCGGCGATGGAATCGGACGTGCTGCGTCGCGTCTCTTCGCTTCGTCGCGACGTGACGACGCTACCGCTGGCGTCTCACGTCCGCCGTTCTCTCGTGGACGCAGGATACGCCACCCTCGCGGATCTGGTGGGCGCCACGCCGGCCACGGTGGCTCGCCAAGCCGGCATCACGCAAGACGAAGCGCTGGAAGCGCTGCAGCACGGCGGCAGCACGTCCACAGGCTTGCGTTCGCCGGTGTGGAGGAGTGGCAAGACCGCCGACGTGATCTTCCAGCAAGAACGACGGAGGAGAAGAGTGGTGACGTTCTGTCCAGCCTTGGACCAGCTGTTGGGCGGTGGCGTGGCGCCATGCGAGATCACGGAGTTCTGCGGCGTGCCTGGGATCGGCAAGACGCAGCTGGGCATGCAGCTCGCCGTGGACGTGCAAATGCCGAAGGAATTCGGAGGGTTGGGAGGACAAGCCGTGTACATCGACACGGAAGGGAGCTTCATGGCCGAACGTGTCGAAGAGATCGCCCACGCGTGCTTGGAACACTTGCAGAAGATCGCCACGAGTGCTCAAGATGCAGATCTCCTTCGATTGATGGGCAAGTGGGACGTGGAGAAGATGCTTGCCAACATCCACTTCTTTCGCGTGCACGACAGCACCGAACAGATCGCACTCGTGCACGTGTTGCCGGAGTTCTTGCGCCTCCATCCCGAGGTTCGCTTGGTCGTGTTGGACAGCGTTGCGTTTCACTTTCGGCAAGAGTTTCGCGACATGGCGAAGCGCACGCGGCTCTTGGCCGCCATGACGCAAGCCTTGATGAACGTGGCGAACGACCGCCACGTGGCGGTGGTGTTGACGAACCAAGTGACGACGAAGATCCACGGCCAAGGCGACGCACGTCTCGTGCCTGCGCTCGGCGACAGCTTCGCACACGCGTCCACCAATCGCGTGCTGCTGTTCTGGCACGAGTGCAAGCGACACGCGCACTTGTACAAGTCGCCGTACTTGCCTGGTCGGACGGTGGCGTACGCGCTCACCTCGCAAGGCGTCCGCGGCGTGGACGCGTCTTCCTGACGCAGCTTCGAAGGAAAAAGGGATGTACACAAGCGCACGCACGCGCACGTCACACCTACGTCAACGACATCTTTCACCATTACCTCGTGCGCATGACGAGCGCCATCGTTCGCCTTCGAATTTCGCCGTCGCCTTTCGTGCCGTTCGTACGCACGCTGCAGCTGCGACGTGCAGCACGGTCGTGCATCTGCCTTCCTGGCCGACTCGTGCGGGACGGCCGTGCTCGTGGATGCGTGTGCTTCCGTCCGTGGCTCCGTGTCCTGTGCACGTGCGTGGCGCGCACGCGTCCTTCGCGTCGCACGTGTCGAGGGTGGAGCGTTCATTCCAACACGATTTTGCCGCCGAGTTCTTCCAACTTCTTCTTCAGTGCTTCGGCTTCTTCTTTGGCCATGCCTGCTTTGATCACCGTGGGCGTCTTCTCCACGAGCTCTTTCGCTTCTTTCAATCCCAATTCGGTGACGGCACGGACTTCTTTGATGATCTTGATCTTGTTGGCGGCCTCGAAGGATTCCAAACGCACGTCGAAGGCGGTCTTCTCTTCTTTGGCTTCTTCCGGCTTGGCTTCACCAGATCCAGCACTGGCCATGGCCGGCATGCCTGCCATCGCAGGTCCGCCGAATCCCATCATGGGCGGCGCGTCTTCGAGCTTGAGCTTCTTCTTCAACAGCTCGGCCAGGTCCGACGCTTCCAGCAGCGACAGGCCTGCGATTTCGTCCGCCAGCTGCGCCACGCGTGGCGAGGGTCCGTCGTACATCCCTTCTTCGCCCGCTGCTGCGCCGAACGTGCGCGCCATCCTCCACAGCCGTCCACGCAAGCACGTGCGCATCGCCATGGCCATCGTGCTTGCGGTCCACCGCGCACGTCCCACCAAACCCTATCGTGGGTGTCCACCTTGATGCACACGTTTATGCACCCCACGAATGTGACATCCACACACATCAACGTACGTGCAAACATCAACGTATATGCACACGTCCACGTACATGCACCCATGCATACATCAACGTACATGCACCCATGCATACGTCAACGTACATGCACCCATGCATACATCAAGGTACATGCACCCATGCATACATCAACGTACATGCACCTATGCAAACATCAACGTATATGCATACGTCAACGTACATGCAAACATCAACGTACATGCATACCTCAACGTATATGCACCCATGCATACATTAAGGTACATGCAAACGTGTCTCGATACATGCCCGTGCGATGACATGGAGAGTTGCATGCACGTAGAAACAACGACTCCCATGCACGTGCACAACCATTTGCACACGCGTACATGCACATTTTCACACAGGCGCGGTTCAACGCACACTCCAAGGAGAGGTGGAAACGACAAAGTGGTGGGCGTTCGAGGGGTGGTGCGGTTGGAAACGAGTCCTAGGAATCAAAGGGGAACAAACATGCGCACGCACCTCAAAAAGAGGAGATCCGGAAGGTTTCCTTCCATGTTAGGGTGTCAAGCAAAGCGAAGCAAAGCAAAGAGGCAACCCTCATGATTGCTTCGTTGGGTTTCAATCCCTATTTGAGATTGTTGCATCTTGAAGGATAGGAAAGGATGAGGAACGCTTGCATGCTCCATACGTCAATTGTAAGATACGCAACGTACATGAAAGAAGATTTCATTGCGTATACAAGCAACGTAACTGCTTTGTGGGTCCCCATGGGATCCAACAAGGAAACCCATTATTTTCAAACAAATGCAATGTTTCATAGGGAATCCTCCGAACACGAATTGAGCGCCGTTTAAATCACATTCGACCGGCTCAATCCATGGGATTCGGCCATAATATATTAGAGTAATGGGAAATGAAGGAGTAAGATGAACTTCGTGATGAGGTCAAATGTGCGAAAGATTCGATACACAAACCGTTGCACAAGCAATCTATCCAATAGTGACGATATGTTGGCCAAAAAATGGAGAGCTAGCTTACCAAGACGTTCCTATGGAAGATTTCCACATATTCACGAGTATTAGTTGAGTGTAACCTTGCGGAGTCGAGGCATACGTCTCCTCGTAGGCTCGAAAGTTAAACGTTTCTCTCTACCCGCTTACGCTTTTTGCCTGTTGCGCCTAGCCCTCTCGAGACGCCTGTCTTGCCGAGGTTATCCTTTGACGATGAGGAATACTCCCTCAATCGCGAGGCTTTTGAGAGGTTCTCAATTATATTCGGGCAATTTACTTGGGACT
>JBBULP010000342.1:0-10332 GCA_038048775.1 Picocystis salinarum | reverse complement strand
AGAAGGGACCACCCACCTATTAAGCAAGTATAACCGAATCCTGGGGCCCTTGGTTGGGTGACCCAGGATGAAGGGGAGACCGAGGCTCCTCGTAGGGGGGCCTGGGACCCATAGTCCCTTTCATTTGGCACATGAAACGTGTTTCTCTTCACGATGAAGATTCGAAGCCACTTATCTACGCTTCTTCAAGAACAAAAATGATCGATCTTAAGACGGTGTTTGGCACAAGATGGCACGAGCACAAGAGCATGCCTATGTCCCACGATGCGAGATGTATGTGGCACTGAGTTTTCCACTCGGATGTTTACGAAAGAAACAAGCTCTCTGAAGTATGTTTTTTGAACTACAAACTGATTCTTGAAAATTCCTTCTCTCAAATGTGTCTACATGTTCCATTTCGTTTCATGTTACCACTTTCTTTGTCCTTCAAATACAACGGAGTCACCTTCTATACTTGAAGAATCTAACGAGCTTTCACCATTTACAACGTCCATGTCATACATGTACAAAATTTGTTATTGCATGTGACTAATAGGATGCATTTAGCACCTTTTGGATGAATGGCGTTTGTTTTCGGTATGATCAAACAACGTACACTTGATACCTGTTCCATGAATATTCGAAATCTCTCTACATTTAGTAAAACCCACTTCTAGCCTCTTGTTAAATGGAGTTGATGGATGAAACTGCAATGTCTCGTCTACATTGGATTACTCCTTCATACTTTGATTTGATAGAGCTAAATAAGTGCTAGTAAACTTGTAAGATTAAAACGAGTGCACTTGTCGTGTGTGTGCGACGTTTTGCGGAACATTCTCATATTCCACAACCAAGTAAGCCACTCACTATGTCCTTCAGAGGTGTTTTCGTATTTTCTTGGCCAAAAATAGGGAAAAGACTGCTAAATAGTGGCGGTTGTCGTATGAAGGCGAGAGAATATTGCCTAGACTATGTATATGTGTTTTGACTTTGGTACAAAAACGGTGGATCACTCCGTCAATCAAGATTGGGGAGCCTTTCAACTTGTTGCAAACAAGTAACACTGGAGAAACATATTTATCAAAATTGATGTCCCAAGTATTCGTAAAAATTCTGGCCTATCCTACCGTACACAAGCACCACACATTTCGTTTACATTTCGAAGGTGTCACCTCCCAACTATCTGCATTCGTGGTTCATCGAAGTAACCTACCGTGGTAGCATGGACATGTGATACGAAATTGCTTTTTCTTTACATGCATATCTGCATTTTATGTATATATATAGGTATAGATCACTCATAGTACAAGAAAACTATAGCCTTCCCCAATAAGTGAGACGAGCTGTTCTACTTTGAGGCTGGTAACCTGAAAATATCGTGGTGATCTTGCAAACGTCTTCACTTGCATTCAACGAAGGGCAACCCATCTCTTTGCAAGTGCAGAAGTTTCAATCAATGGAAGGGTAGTGACCAGAATTAACTAATTTGCAGTTGTTCCACACTCACCGTCCTCACTGAAAAACTTGATAGCTGCATCTGCTTAGACCGAGAGGCATTTAGAAATGCAACCAACTCTGCTGAGCAAGCCAAAGTTGTTCATTCCTATTCAATGCTCAGGATGGGGCTGCCCCAAGTCCCAGTTTAAGAACCCACCACTAAACGTGGGGAACATCGCAGTTTGGTGAGAGCCCTGCTGCATGGAAAACACTCCACCTTCTCCACTGAAGGTAGGAGCCATCAAGTGTGAAAAAAGTCCTGGTGGATGGTTCGAGAGAGGATCTACACCATGGTCCCCGTGGGATCCAACTACAGTTGGCGTGCCTGATCGAATGAAATCTAGCTTGGAAAAATCATAACTCCCAAACGAAGGAAGGAACGAGTTATTTGTCTCCATCGTTGCATGCTGTACATCCATGGGATGGAAGGTTGCCTGTGCACCTAGAAGGCTGTCCAAATTGATCAGGCCTGCTTCCTCCAGTACTCCACTCTGTTCTGTTCCCTGCTGTTGGGCATACACTCCTGGCACAGTGCCAGTTTGTTGGATCACTCCAAAATCTCTACTACTCTCTTGCTTTGGCGGTAACGTGTGCTTGATGTACTTGGACACATTTGCCAAACTCGTCTTATTTTCTACTGTGTTGGCGTGTTTGGTCCCCCGTGAAAGTGCACCAGCTTGGTTCTCGATTGCCGCAGCACTCCTTTTTGTTCCCACGAGCTGCGTTCCAAAGCCTCCACTGTTTTTTGGCTGTGCACCGTTGTTGTTGTTGCTGCTGCACCCATTTGGTTTTGCATTCCCTTGCTTTCTCCTTTCGTTGTGTTTCTGCAGGGTTTTCTTGCAGCTCTTGAGTTTCCCGTCGAAGTCTTCCAAGGGGTGCAGTTTGCTGCACTGTTGGCAGAACCTCAGTTTCACCCCATTCATTTCCACGCACGACGCTTTCGCATGTGCAGGACACACACGATGCCTCGCGTGGTAGGCACTTTGGATGGGTGCACCACACCCCGTCACTTGGCATCTTGCGTCTCGTTTCCCGTGGGTACGATTCCCTGCTTCTTCCGCGAGCTTCATGGCTCTCGCGTGGTGTTCTTGCATCCTCCTACCTTCGTTCCTGCACTCCGGATCCGAAGGCAGCATCGCCTGCACCGTCATCCACCGTTCGTCGTGGTGTCGGTCCTTTCGGTGCTCCAGATCCGCCTCTTCCACCCCCTCACGTGCTTCCCCAGCCAAGCGAAGCTCCCCGGGCGAGATCCTCAGGCGAGGAGAGGGACCGGGAAAGATGCTGGGACGTGGAGAGGGGACGAGATCGAGAGAAGAACACAGGGATGGAGGGTGGTTTCGATGGGAGGGGGGGTGGGCCGGGGACGGCGACCCTCGTAGGATGGGGTGTGCACCTTGTCTCCCCATACGTGGCTGAGAACGAACGACACCCTTCGTCAATGGATGGATCGGATCAGGATCAACCGGAATGGGAGAGGAGGAGGAGAGGCGACGGAAAGGGGGTCCATCGGCTTGGATCGAAGGCGTACGGAAACAAAGGGGAAAAAGAGTCCCCTTTTGTGCGATGGGACGAACGAGGCGGGTTTGGCTCTCGATTCTTCGGGTGAAGAAGAAAGGGAGATGCCATGGCGAAGAAACAAACATGGAGGGGTTGGGCATGGACAATCCCACCTTGCATCCTACACAACCATGGAATCCTTCCAAGGAACCACACCATGCCGCACGAACACATGGAAGATAGCATGTTACGTCACCAGGTGGTGGATGTGCATGTGGACGGTTGCACAACGTGAACACACCCCTGGATGATCAACGATAGAGAGATAGATCGATGCACAGCAAACGAGTGTAAATTACCAATGCACACATTCAAAACTGAAGAAGCAAAATCAAACCAATCAAGATATCCACATCAAAGGAGCCAGGCGCCGTTCAAGGGCTCGTGCTGGATGAAAACAAATGGACGAGATCCATCCGAAAGTCGGCAAGACGCATCCCATCACAGTCTACCGCTGCGAGAGACAACACGGTAAACGCTTTTTCTTGCAGATGGATTCGACCCTCATGTGCCAATCTGGCCTCCAAGCTTTTTCTTGGATATTTGAGAAAAAGAGGATCAAGTGTACGCCAGATCCCAAGATCAAAGCGCCAGAGTGGAGCAAATGGAACTTTATTAATCGGACCATCAATTGCTTTATTGACCACGTTCTTGGTAAACGGATATCCCTTCACGCATTTTATCATGAACAAATGCACCAGTCCAGCAAAAACGTGACATTCCCGAATATGTCACCGTTCCTACTATACACCAGGGTACACGTGCAGGGACTTATTCTTCCACAGATTCAGAACCGCTACTGGTGTCATCCTCTACCTCTTCCGCTTCTTCCAAGGGTTTTTTCGCTCCTTGGCTCCAGGAGGGTTTGGAAGATCTACTCTCCTCATCACCGTTGTCGTCTAGTCCCGAAAAATCAGATTCCAAGGTGGATTCTATCTCCAGCTCCATGTCGTCTTCGATAAACCTTCCGTCATTCTCGTCGAGCCAATCTCCTATGTGTTCCAGCTCAAACTCAATCAACTTGTTGAAGTATCTACTCTTAGGATTGGCAAACAACGTTGGATCCACTGCACAGGTCGGGTCCCACATGGACTCGAGGTCGTAGGTTTCTACGAACCGTTTTCGAATGGATGGGTAGTCTGCCCGCGCATCCATGGCAAGCACTGTCGCATCCATCCCAGGGATGCAGTTTATGAATTCAAGCTCTTCTTCATCGGTCCAGACTTTCTGGTCCTCTGGCCTGCCTCGTTTCTGGATGACGCGGATGTCGTCGCTCATATCCATTGGCACCAGGCGGTTGGCGTATTTGTCTCTTTTGCGCTGTTCGAGTGCTTCCATTTGCATTTTCGCCATGCGTTGTTTGTATTCTCTTGCTTTCCTATCTTCTGGCGTGGGTTCCCTTGGTGGTGCAGGTGGCATGTTTACGTCCTTGTCGAGGGAGGTGTCCCATGCCACTTGTCCTCTTTCTTCGGTGAGCAGAGGGTATGGTTTCACCGATTCACCTTCTTCCTCCGCTTGCGGGAGGTGTTCCAACGCACGTCTCAGCGACGGCGTCACGAACTCGTCATCCAGGAACGTGTTTTCTTCTTTCGAACCTTGTGCACGAGCGGCGGCTCGACCTCTGCACGTGCTTTCTTTCTTCCTCTCCATCCGTGCGCTGGCGTTCCACGCATTCCGAGTCCATCCACGCACGCATCCGCACGCCATCCACGCGTGTGTATCCTCTTCCACGTGCGTCTCTTTCGCTGGACGTGTTCGACGTGTCGACGTGCACCACGCGTGTGCGACCGGTTCGACGGTGTGGTGGTGCGATGGTGCACCGGTGGTGAGAGGGATTGAGAGAGAGAGTGTGTGAGAGGGAGTGAGAGGGATTGACAGAGAGAGGGATTGAGAGAGAGAGACAGGGAGTGAGTGAGGGAGAGGGATGGAGAGAGAGAGACAGGGAGTGAGAGAGGGAGAGGGATGGAGAGAGAGAGACAGGGAGTGAGAGAGGGAGAGGGATGGAGAGGGAGAGAGTGGTTGTGTGTGTGAGGGAGTGGGAGAGTGAGAGACGGACAGAGGGAGAGGGAGAGGGAGTGTGTGGCGACGATGGGCGGCGGTGGTGTGGATGCGCATCCGAAGCAAGGTGGATGCGACAAGTACGCACTGCTTCCGGAATTCCTGAAAGCACGTGGGTTGGTGTGGCAGCACATCGAAAGCTTCAACTACCTCCTGCGACACGAGCTGGGGAAGATCCTACGTGCCAAAGCCAACGAGAAACTCACCAGCGACGCCGATCCAAGGTTCTACTTGAGATACACCAACATCTACGTGGGAAAACCAAGCATCGAAGAAGAGTACGTGGTGGGAGACATCACACCGCAAGAATGCAGGCTGAGAGACATGACCTATGCAGCGCCGATCACAGTGGACGTCGAATACACCAGAGGTTCCGAACTGGTGGTGAGAAAAGGAAAGCATGGAACAGGTGCAGTGACCATCGGTAGGATGCCACTCATGCTGCGATGTGAAAAATGCGTGCTCCACGGGAAAAATCAGGAACAATTGGCGCAACTCGGAGAATGCCCGCTCGATCCAGGAGGATACTTCGTCGTCAAAGGTGTGGAGAAAGTCATCCTCATCCAAGAACAACTCTCCAAAAACAGGATCATACTCGATCTAGACAACCACGAAAACGTCGTGGCCTCCGTCACCTCCTCCACGCACGAAAGAAAAAGCAAAACGAACGTCACCATCAAGAACGGCAAAATCTACCTCAAGCACAACACGTTCACGGATGATCTACCCATCATGGTGGTCATGAAAGCAATGGGACTCGAGAGCGACCAAGAAGCCATTGAACTTGTCGGAACGGAAGCAGAGTACGTGTCCCTCTTTGCGCCATCTGTCCAAGACTGCGCAGCGTTAGGAATCTTCACCCAACAGCAGGCACTCGAGTACTGCGGAGCCAAGGTGAAAGTCAGCAGGCAAATGTGGGTGAGGGCAAAAAGGACCAAAGTAGACGAAGCCAGAGATATACTCACTCATGTGGTGCTGGCTCATGTGCCCGTAGTGTCGTTCGACTTTCGAGCAAAGTACATGTACTTGGCGATCATGGTCAGGCGCCTGTTGCAGGCCACTCTTGATCCAACCATGCTGGATGACAAAGACTACTACGGAAACAAGCGACTGGAATTGGCCGGGCAACTCCTTTCGTTGCTCTTCGAGGACCTGTTCAAACGCATGAACGCAGACTTGCGCAGGACCGCAGATGCCATTCTGAGTAAACCCAATCGTTCTGCCCAGTTCGACATTGTAAAATGTATCCGGCAAGACATCATTTCAAACGGGCTGGAACACGCAATTACCACAGGAAATTGGACAGTCAAGCGCTTTCGTATGGAACGCAAGGGTGTCACCCAAGTCCTATCTCGGATGTCTTATATAAGTACCCTTGGCATGATGACACGGATCACGTCTCAATTTGAAAAGACAAGGAAAGTTTCTGGCCCTAGAGCTTTGCAACTGAGCCAGTGGGGTATGCTTTGTCCGAGTGACACCCCGGAAGGTGAGAGCTGTGGTCTTGTTAAGAACTTGGCGCTGCTGACCCATGTTACCAATGACGACGAAGAGGGACCTCTCATACGATTGTTGTACGCCCTAGGGTGCCAGCCGACCGGGCAGCTGAGTGGCGCACAGCTGCACTCTCATTTGGCCGCTCAGGTGTTTTTGAATGGCACATTTCTCGGAGTTGCACCAAGGCCATTCATGCTTGCTCATTACCTGAGGAAACTTCGAAGATCAGGCAGACTAGGAACCTTTGTCAGCGTGCATGTTGTGGAAGCACAACCTGCTCGGGTCCACATTGCATCTGACGGTGGCAGAGTGTGCAGGCCCCTGATAATAGTTGAGAATGGTTTGCCGAAAGTTACCACTGACCATATTGATGAACTGAAGGCAGGCAAGCGGTGTTTTGATGATTTTCTCAGGGAAGGTCTGGTGGAATATTTGGATGTGAACGAAGAAAACAACTCCTTGATTGCAATGTACGACATAGAGATCACAAATGACACTACGCACTTGGAAATAGAACCCTTCACAATTCTTGGTGTTTGTGCAGGTCTGATTCCATACCCTGATCACAACCAATCTCCACGTAACACGTACCAATGTGCAATGGGCAAGCAGGCTATGGGCAACATTGCTTACAACCAGCTAAATCGCATGGATACACTGATGAACCTGTTGGTGTACCCCCAGAAACCCTTGGTGACGACAAAGACACTGGATCTCATCAATTTTGAAAAGCTAGGGGCAGGACAAAATGCTACTGTGGCCGTCATGAGCTACAGTGGCTACGATATAGAAGATGCAATTGTCATGAACAAAGCGTCGCTGGATCGCGGGTTTGGTAGGTGCACCTTAATGCGAAAATACACTACTCCGCTGAGAAAGTACGCGAATAGAACATGCGACCGCTTGGTCTCACCGGCTGGTGGTCCTGTTGGGAGGTATCAGATCTTAGATAGTGATGGCATAGCGGGAGTTGGGGAAAAGGTCAGCCCTGGGGACATATACATAAATAAACAGAGCCCTGCCAATACGCGGGATCCAGTGGCAGATCCGTCTAATATGCCTGATACTGCGTTTCGCTCCTCTTCACAGGTGTACAAAGGACCCAAAGAAGAGCTCACGGTTGTCGACAAGGTGCAATTGTCCTCCAATGAAGAACACCAATACATTGTCAAATGCTTGATGCGGCATACGAGACGCCCAGAGGTAGGGGATAAGTTCAGCAGTAGGCATGGTCAAAAAGGTGTGATAGGGAACATTGTGCCAGCTGAGGACATGCCCTTCAGCGAGAAAGGCATCGTGCCAGACTTGATCATGAACCCACATGGATTTCCATCTCGCATGACAGTGGGAAAGATGTTAGAATTGATTGGAAGCAAGGCTGCCGTTTGCGACGGAAAGTTCAAATATGGAACAGCATTTAGCGGGGATAAGTTGGAGGACCTGACTCAAATATTGGTTGCAAATGGATACAGCTACACAGGCAAGGATTACTTAACCAGCGGCACCACAGGCGAGCCCTTGCAGGCATACATATTCATGGGACCGGTTTATTATCAAAAGCTGAAGCACATGGTGCTGGACAAGATGCATGCCCGTGCACGGGGTCCTCGCGTTGTTCTGACACGACAGCCTACAGAGGGTAGATCCCGTGATGGAGGATTGCGTCTAGGTGAGATGGAACGAGATTGTTTGATTGGTTATGGTGCCTCTATGTTGATTTGTGAACGCTTGATGATCAGCAGTGACCAGTTCGAGGCTCACGTTTGCACCAACTGCGGACTGTTGGGATACTTCGACCACGTTCGCAAGATCAACATGTGCAGCAGTTGTCGCAGTTCCCAGGACGTCCACAAGCTGAAGCTTCCGTATGCGGCCAAGCTCTTGTTTCAGGAGCTCGTTTCCATGGGCATTGTGCCTCGCTTGGAGCTTTCAGAGGCTGGCCCTCGCCTTGGCCAGCGCTTGCCAATTGCGGTTTGAATTCCAACCGTATCATCCATATTTGCAATCGCTTCCCTGGCATTGGGCGTCCTCTAACATTGTAATCCTTCGCATTGGCATTCATTGCATCACTTGGTGCGTGCTTTGGCTCTTTTTGTTGCTCGGCATCTACCTTGTGCATCACGTCTCCTGCATGTTTCCTGTGGATGCGGTGCTTCTTGTTGGATCCATTTTGGATGCCACAGCAGCTCGCATGGCTTCTCCATACATCTGGGAGGCTTGTTGTGCGACACGTAAGGCGTGCACCAGTTCGTGGTCTTCGATTTCTCCGACATGATGCGCCACGCAAAGCTTCACTCGTCTCACGTCTTCTTCTTCTTCCTCTTCTTCACTGCCTTTGCGGGGTGCTCTTCTTCTTGCGACGTCGAACGCGAACGTGGCTTCGGCCCATTGCTTTGGTCGTTGGCATTCTTCCAGATCTGGATCCACCACCAATGGTTTGTTGTGGACGGTTCTTCTTCGACCTTGGCTTGGACGTGTTGGTTTTTCCGTTCCATCGAAATCTTTCACTATTGTCGACGGTTGTTCCTCGTCCAACCAAGCTACGTGGACGGATGCAAGCGTGGTGCGCAAGACACATCCGGCGTCCATCGCCGCCAACACGCCTGCGTTGGCCATGGCCGCTGCTACTCCTCCGTCTTTGGCGATGGCACGCGCCTGTGCTTCGAAGGACCTTGTGTTTCCATCCACGTGTTCCACGCTTCGCATCACGTCGCGAAAGAACCTTCCTTCGTTCGTCGTCGACGTGCTTTCGTTCGTCGCACGTGTTCGTGGACGTGGTTCGCTGGGTTTCGTGGCCGTCCACGCACGTGCTTCGGTGCCACCGGTGCGCCACGTCGCACCACCTACGTCTGCATCGGGCACGTCGTGTCCCAGTTGCGCGTCGACGCGACGAAGCGCCAAACAAGGACGTCCATCGCGACGCGAAGGCATGCGCCACGTTCGAATGCGGATGCAATGATGGCACGTGTTGGACCATCCATGGCACCATCCCATTGCATCCCAGTCATCTTGTTGTCGTGTGAATGCACATCCTATGGGTGGAAGTAGACCTCCTCTTTCGTGCTCTGTGGATGCACCGTGTTGATTGGCATGTGCACATCCATCGCTCGCCAACGGATTGCCTTTGCGAACGGTGGGACCTCTTTGGTTGACAAAGACGTTGTGTTCTGGTGTACGTCCAACCCATTCGTTTGCATATGCACTTTCTTCTCTGGGAATGACAATTCCTACGTTGGCAAATGCATTTCCATCCGTTGCAATTGCACCACCGTAGTGGCGTGGATGCGTTGTCACGGATGGTTGTAGAGGGGATGGGGGTGGGAGGAAGCATGGACGATGGGAACGGGTACGCACCACACCGTTGGATCCTTTGGTATGATGGACATGGTGCATCGTCCAATGGTGAGGGAGCCCACGAACCAACCCGTGGAAGAATCCTCCAACGCAAGAGGATAACGGAGGGATGGATGAACACGAGCTTCTTGCCGATTTGTTGGGATGGACTTCGGATTGATGGTTTCACCCTCGGAGATGGTTGGATTGTCCATCGCATGGGTATCGGCTTGATCTCTCCTTGTGGCCATGTACCGCGTGATGGGTGGTACCCCACGTCTCGTGGGCAGTTTGTTTCCCTCTTTCCATTCCATCTCCCATTTGCAAGTGTGTGTGCGTGTGCGTGCGTGCGTGTGGGTATCCCTTGCTTTCCCTTGGTTTCTCTCCGTCCCACCCCTTGAGGCACTACCC
>JBBULP010000335.1:0-30161 GCA_038048775.1 Picocystis salinarum | reverse complement strand
GGGAGGACGGGCGGGGGAGGACCGTGGGTCGACGAGGACGCCCCGGGGCACCGGTTTGAATTCGAACGGTGGGGCGAGAGGAGGGGATCGAGACGATGGGACGCGATCATCGATATCTTCACGAAAGGTATCGAAGAAACGCGGATTGAACGCGATCGCAGGTCGAACCGACGGTGGGACAGACCGACACGTCGCAGCTGGCATGGCGGCAATTGGCGCGCACGTTCCGTCCTGAAAGCCGCACGTGCTCCTCCATCCCATCTCATGGCAGCATGCCACCGTAGGAAGGAGCCAGCACCTCGAAAGACGGCCGTGGAACGCATCCCGTGGTGCGGTGCGACGCTCGGGTGCGTTTTCCGAGGCACAGGAAGGAAGCACCGCCAGCTCCATCCACACAAGCAGATTGTGGTGGGATCCGTAGAATCCGAAAAGAGAACCTGCTCGCCTCGTGGATCGAAGGAGGATGCATGCGGATGCGTCCGACGATTGAAGACGCATTCCCGTCCTACGCGCACCGCACCTCGTCAACGACCTCGCACACGTGCACATGTGTCTGCCATCGTCCTTGCAGCTGCACAACGCCGATGAAGTGGAGGAGGTCCGTGCCAAACGCTCGTGCAACTGCAACCATAACATCCTGGCTTTGCATCTCGTTCCGCACGCATTGCATTTCACGACACCACGACGCCTTGTGCACTGTTCGTGGTGCTTCCTGGTGCTGCGGTTGCACCTCGAACGCCGCAGGAAACCCATCTGCACGTGCACGTCTGCGATGCGAACGTCGTATCCTCCTCTTGCTCACCTTCATCTGCACGGCCTTCGTCTTGCATCCATGTCCATGCACGTGACGCATCTTCGTCGCTTCCTCGTCTGGCGTTCCTGCACCAGCCGCACAGTTTGAGACGCGCGTCGTCACCGTCACTCGTCGCCGCGCAAGTTTCGAAGCGTCGTGCATTCGTGGACGTCGACGTGCGTCGTCCGTGAAGGCGTTTCAATTTCCATGATACGAAATGGAAGAGCGAGACGACGAAGAAGAAGTGACGCAGGTGCGTGCGTTTGCATGGTGTTCGTCCGGGATGGACGTAGACGTCAGGACAAGCAACCAAGGAACGTCCTCGAAAGCTGAAGACAATGCCGTCGATCGAACAAGAGACTGAAGTTGGATTCGCATGCATGCAGAACATGGACGAGTGGGTGCGCAACGCACTGGAATGTCCATGCGTGAAGGAACTCAAAGTAGGACCGTGCGGAGGGAACTTCGAAGAAGCTTTCACATGCTTTGCCAAAAGCAAGGAACTTGACAAAGGCTCCGATTGCGTGCAGGCATTTCAATCGCTGCAGCTCTGTATTTCTAATCATCCGGAAGCAGTTGAAGATATGATCCAAAAGGTCATCGAAGATAGCGAGAAGGAACCCAAGGACGAAGAGAACGATGCTGCATGATGAAGTGGACCAAACCTACCGAGGACGTGGCTCTATTGATCATGGAACATGAGAGAGTCACCTTCGATTGCTTCGATGGCCACGCTCGTTGTATCGATCGTCATCGTGCGCCCTCCTTGTAGACGGAGGATAATCCCTGTATCTGTCACGAGACCTGGACCGCCGGTGCTTCTGATGACTGTGGCTGGAATAATGTCTATCCCTCGAGTGATCACGCCTGTGATAGCTACTCTCCCGGCTGTCTCTCCCATGCCTCCTCTGTTCATACCTTTCCCGACCCCAGTGGGAAGATCTATCGTTCTCTTCCCGCCTTCTGTCGCCTCGTGAGCCTTGTCTGCCTTCGTTGTCCAACCGGTCGTCCCTCTGCCTGCCAGAGCTGGAAGGATATCCCGAACGAGCTTCCCTAGCTCCATGCTCCCTACTCTCCCTCACTTTCTCAGGGTCAAGGAGGAGCTGGTGGCTACCACTTTTTGGATGTAAGTCCATTGCTCCCCTCTTGATATGCACCCTGTCGCCCGTGTCACGACCACGACTTCTGCGCGCCATGTGGGCATCTTCCGAACTCCCTCGTTTGCCATGCCGATGGTACTTGTTCCAAAGATGACTCACGCTCTGGCTAAAATCGACCAGGATCCTCCGGTCGTCAATGAGTACATTGTTCATCTTGAAGTATGCTTCCTCCGCGCTCTTGTTGTCCTCAAAAGCAATAAATCCATAGCACAAACTGTCACCGGTGGCTTTGTCTCTGACGATGTCACAAGAGAGAATCTTTCCAAAGCGCGAGAAAATGATTTCCAGATCGTCATCACTCGTTACTGGATTCAATTTGCACACAAAAAGCACATTTTCTGGGGGTGCAACATCGGCACTTGGAAGATCACCAATCATCTCCAGCACCACGGCCCGTGATTTGGCTTCTTGATCTCTAATTTTCTTCTCAATCTCCTCCGGATCTCTTTCCTCTTCCTCAGGTTTCCAGTCTTCCTCTAGGCGATCGTCGTCTGGATCAGGCACCCACACTGGAGATTTGTCAGGGATCAAATCTTCCATTCCTGGTGGATCCACAAAAGGATCGTCAAGTATCAGGGTGTGCTTGATCCGTATATTTTGCCATGGCCTACCTGCTTCATCGCACAATGTTTCGTTGATTTTCTGCAAGGTATCCATGCCTTCTCCAACCTCTCCAAAGACGGTGTGTTTTCCATCCAGGCGGTGAAGGCCATTGGTCATGGTGATGTAAAATTGAGAGGCGTTCTGATCTGTGCCAGCGCTGGCCATGCCAACAGTGCCTGCACGTGCGTGCGACAGCTGCGGAAGGCGAATTTCGTGTTCGAAGTAGCGCGCCTGCGCACCATACAAGAGCCCATAGATGGACTCGCCGCCGGTACCTTTGTTTGCAGGATCGCCAGTTTGCACCAGGAAGTCTCGCTGAACGTCGAAGAAGAGGCATCCATTGTATCGCTTCGCTTTGCAGAGCTTCAGGAAGTTTCGACAAGCGAGCGGACACTCCTCCACGTGGAGGTCCACCACGAAATCGCCGACGCTCGTCTCCAGCAGCACCGACATTTCCGACGAGTGCGATGCAGCTGGTGGTGCACGAGCGCGCTCGCTTGGCTGGCACGTCGCTTCGTCCTGCGCACTTGACCGATGCGATGCGAAGGATGTTGCATCCAAATGTTGCTTCCAGTTGCACTTGGCATTGTTTGTCCAGAGGACGGTAGGATGAAGAGCACCAAGGAAACGTATGCACGAAATGGTGATGCTCTCTCTCTCGTGTGGTCGAAACAAGTTGCAAGGGGGGAAGATGTGCGCTTGACATGAGCTCAAGGATGGATGGAACGGGACACGGATGCACGGCGGGGTGTGGATGATGCCTCGTCAAACGTGCAAACGAGACATCCGCGAGGATAATCTAATTGAAAAGGGGAGCATCGAGAATCCTTGCAATGCACGAAGGTAGGGCAGATACACCGAGGATGGAAAACGTCAAGGCATGACTGATGGAGAGCTGTCCATGCTCCTTCTGAGCAACATTTGTAAGGCTCCGTCCGCCATCGACTAGTACCAATTGGCAAATCGTGCATCGCATCGGGTTCCTTTCCATTCCCACTCACAACCTCCGTTTTCGCTTGTATAGTATTAGACACAGCCTTATGTTCGCCCGTGTCGTGCAACATTCTTGGCCACGCGGGGCTCCAAGCTCAGTCACCCCCAATGTGAACCTTACTCGCACTTGGCCCATGCCATCTCACCGCGACGTGTTTCGAGCGAATATCCTGCATCTTTCCACGTTCCTCCACGTGGCTACCCTATCTGCCATCAGGAATGCAATCCCAGTGGCACGTGAATCACGCACCATGCATGCGTGGTGCCATCCACGTCCGTGTTTCCTTTCCCATCGAGGGGAGACACCTCGTCCCCACCCCGTCCGGATGCCGTATCCGTACGCGGGGTACGGCGAAGGTCGCTTCGACGCGAATCGCATGTCGCGAACGATTCCCATCGTCGACGTGTTTCAACGCGCTTGCAAGCACGTTGGCGTGCGAAAGAGAAGCGATTTGCACCGTTGGAGACGAGGAGGAGCTGCTGACGACGTGCAGGCCTCGCCGAAATGGCGGGCTGCGCAGGAGGGAACCCACCACGCATGCGTTTGGTGGTGCACGTGGACTTGGACTGCTTCTACGTGCAAGTGGAACAAGCGCGTCGACCGGAACTGCGAGGCGTGCCGTGTGCTGTGATGCAGTACAATCCGTTCGGAGACGTGCAGGACCTGCGTCCGGATGATGATCGTCTCTTGAATCGATCCAACGGCTCCCTCATCGCCGTGGGATACGAAGCACGGGCTTGTGGTGTCACCAGAAACATGCGTGCACAAGAAGCCAGGAAGCTGTGCCCAGAGCTGCAGACCGTCCAAGTTCCTGTGAGGCACCAAAAAGCCGATCTCTCGCCGTATCGGGAAGCCAGCGCCAAAATCATGGAAATCTTTGCCAGAAACGCCGTGTGTGAAAGAGCTTCCATTGACGAAGCGTACCTGGACGTCACGGAAGCAGCATACGAAATGAGACGAACCTGGACCGTGGAAAACGTGAAAGACGAAGGGATGAGAAGCACCAACGTCGTAGGGCTCGTGGAAGGCGCGCAAGAGGAAATGAAGAAGGAAGCGAAGCGATGGTGGGAAAGGGTGGAAGACATCTGGACTGAAAGTGAAATCATGCTAGCTTGCGGTGCGGCAGTGGTTGCGAAACTGCGCCAAGATGTCTTTGAAGAACTCGGGTTTACTTGCTCTGCGGGCATTTCCACCAACAAGCTGCTGTCCAAGCTTGTATCAGGCATGTACAAACCCAACCAACAAACACTGGTGATCGATTCAGGGGTGAGTCTGATCTTGAAAAATCTGCCCATCAACAAACTAAGGGGTCTGGGCATGAAGCTTGGTGCTTCTGTCAAAGAATACTTTCAGATTGATACTGTTGGGGAACTTGCAGCGATCCCAGAAAGCACCTTGACCAACGCCTTTGGTTCCTCCACTGCAGAGTACCTTGTCCGACTCTCTCGTGGGATGGATGATGATCCTGTGAGACCAAGGCAGGCTGTGAAACAGATTGTGACGGGAAAGAACTTCAGGGGTTTGCATAGTTTGGGTGACATAGAGAGTGTGATGAAGTGGATGCTGGAGCTGAGCAGCGAGCTTGTAGATAGGCTGGAAGTAGACCGGGCAGAGCACCATCGAATGGCAACAGGTCTCACGGTTGGGATTGGGCACATCTTTTTTGAAAGTGGTTCCTCCGCACAGTCCACCCAGCAGTGGACACTGGGGTTGAAGCGATACATTACCAGAGCGTGCCAGCTTCGGCACGGCGGACCGGAAGTGATTGCAAAAGATGCGACCAGTGTTGTGAAACGCTGGGCCGACCAGAACAAAAGTAAAACATTTAGAATCACCTCGCTGTACCTGATGGCAGGGGGTTTCAAAGACCTCAAGGGTGCAACTAGTATCAGCAACTTCTTCAAATCTGCCCCGTGCGGTGCGCAAGAAAGCCAACACGCGGTAACGCAGAACGCTTTGAGGGGAGCAGGTCTTGAATATGATGCGTACGAAGAAGGTGACATGCATTTGGTTAAGCATACTAACCCAGGAAAACAACAATGTGATGTTCGGGGTCATGAAGCAATGACAACCCCCTCTTCTATAGCTGAAGAATGCACACCTTCTCACGAAAAGACTCCCCACATTCATGGCACAAACGCAGTTCGCGGCGAGACTTTTAAGTTCTACCGCCTGGAGGAGATTGATAAGTCTGTCCTCGACGAGCTTCCTGAAGAAGTGAAGTCAGAGGTGCTTCAGATCATGAAACGGAAAGAAATGGTAAGGGAGCACAACGTGGCCCCTGGAGTTCACCAGGCCAAGCGCAAGAGGCTTGCTGTCAAACCACCCAGAGCAAGCATACAGTCTTTCTTCAGGCGATGAAATAAACGGTTTGAATTTTTGTGACCTTACCACTCCTCGTACAGATTGTCTTCGACTTCAGATTCTGAACTGTCGCTTGCGAACGCCTTGGTGATGATTTCTTCCACTCGTTCGGCCGTGTACTCGTCGCCTTCGTCTCGCTGAGTCTTCCTTTCTCGCGACGCGGGACATCCTTCCTGTTTTTTCCACCGTGGATAAGGATAGACACCGAAATTCGACGGCGGTCTGTACACTCCTTTCTTTCGTAGCAGCAGTTCTACGTCTTCTCCTTTCATGGCACGAGCCAGGATCTCGTCGAGTTCGCGGGCCAAGGGCACTTCGCACGTCGACTGGAACTCCTCTACGTCGAATTTCCTCCTCCCTTCTTCGTCTCGTCGCAGGAACTCGTACGCAGCAGCCACTCGTCGGAACGCTTCTGCGGCTCCTTCGCATCCGCCATTCTTGTCGGGATGGTGTTTCAAGGCGAGTTTCCGGAACTGCGAACGGAGGAGGGTACCGTCCACGGTTCCATCTCCATCGAGGACGTCCATGGGATCCAAAAGTAGCGCACGTAGCGCTTCTTCCACCGTCATGGTGGCACTGTCCGCCATCGTCGAACGTGCGCTTTGCGACGGTCCGAATCCCACTCGGCGCAGAATTCCTCGCCGTGCCATGGGTCCTGGCTCCCCAACACAACCGAGATTCCGCGGATCGGAAGGGCGTTTGGTCCGTTTGGCGTGGAGGAAAATGCTCGGACCCACCTTCCTTTCGAACGTTCCTTTCGAACCCGATTTCCCGTCCCGATTGAAAGGGAACGAATTTCCCAATCGATCGACACCGACCCCGTCTCCTCGGTTCGCTCGTGGATCCACCCAAGAGGGCCCCTCCCGCCCACACCCATGTCCGCCTGGACGGTTGTGGGCCGTATCGGTATCTTTCGAGTCGATGGGTGCCGAGTTCGTTCGTCCAGACGATCGACGTGGGATCGCCAACACACACGTCGTTTGTGCGCACGTTCCACGAGCTAGCATGGATCGCATCCAGAGGCTATTCAGCAACGCAGGTGGTGGAGGTCTGGGAGGACCGCCTGCAGATGCACCGATGGTGGACACGGCCGAACAAGTGTACATCTCGTCCCTGGCGTTGTTGAAGATGCTCAAGCACGGTACGTCGAACACATGCGTGTGCTGGCCGAAAGACGATGCCTCCACGACGAAACACGACGAGAAGCGGAGAAAATGGAGGTTCGAATGGCTTCTTTCCTCGCCGCGGCCGAACGCACGCGGCTTGTTCGACGAGGTGCATGCCACGTGTGCAAGGACCGACCTGTCCGCTTCGCCTCCTGCAGAAACATGCACGCGCTTGTAATACGAAACCGCTGACGTATCTGTGGCGAAATTTCGATGAACAGGTCGAGCTGGCGTGCCCATGGAGGTGATGGGACTGATGCTCGGAGAGTTCGTGGACGATTACACTGTCAAGGTGGTGGATGTCTTCGCCATGCCGCAGAGTGGAACGGGTGTCAGCGTGGAGGCAGTGGATCCCGTGTTTCAAACCAACATGATGGACATGCTCAAGCAGACTGGACGTCCAGAGGTGGTGGTGGGCTGGTATCACAGCCATCCAGGATTCGGATGCTGGTTGTCAGGCGTGGACATCAACACCCAGCAGAGTTTCGAAGCGCTCAACCCTCGAGCTGTAGCTGTCGTGGTAGACCCAATTCAAAGCGTGAAAGGGAAGGTTGTCATCGATGCTTTTCGACTGATCAACCCACAGACAATGATGCTGGGGCAAGAACCACGTCAAACCACCTCCAACGTGGGACACCTCAACAAACCGTCCATCCAAGCCCTCATTCACGGGCTCAACAGGCACTATTACTCCATTGGCATCAACTACCGGAAGAACGAACTGGAAGAACAGATGCTGTTGAATCTGCACAAGAAGAGGTGGACCGACGGATTGTTGGTCGGAGACTTCAAGGAGCACACCGTTTCCAATGAGAAATGCCTCTCCGAGCTGAAGGAGTTTGCAAAGAAGTACGACCAGGCAGTTCAAGAAGAGGAGGAGCTTAGTGCTGACAAATTGGTGGTGGCAAGGGTTGGACGCCAAGATGCAAAGAAGCACTTGGAGGAGAATGTACAGAGATTGATGTCCTCAAACATCATTCAAGTGTTGAGTGCGATGCTGGACACGGTCGTGTTTTAGAATCAAGTGTAAAGCTTCGTTTATTGCATAGGACAGGGCTTGTTCAGAGCCCATCGTTTCCAAGGGGTGCGAATGTTTCATATCGTGTCCGAATGGGGTTGGATCAATGGTGGGCGCACGTACATTGTTCCCTTCCGTTTCCTACAGATATTGCTGTTCCAACGATCTATCCTCTACCTCTTCCGCGGAATCCTCCACGTCCACGTGGGCTTGCGCCACGGAATCCTCCGCTGCCTCCACGGAACCCACTGCCTCCGCGGAACCCTCCTCGTCCACCTCTGGGCGTTCCTCTTCCACCACCTCTTCCTCCACCTCTTCCGCCTCCTCTACCACCACCTCTTCCACCTCCACGACCACCAGCACCTGCGCCTTTCGGCCTGGGCAAGAACCTTTCGAGCGGGAGAAGCTTTTCGGTGGAGATGTAGAACTTGTCGCCCGCCGCATAGGACGACGCGACGATTCCTGGATCCATCTTGATGGTGAAGTACGCTTTGTTGATGGGTCCGAGGATCTCGTCCACTTTCCCCACTTGTGTTTTGTTCTGGAGATAGATGGGTCCGTTGAAATACGGCACTTTGGCGTTGGTGAGTTTGCACACGGCTTCTCCTTCGCAATCGTGCAGGAATTCGCCCGCTTCCACCACTTCTGCCGGAGGTCCTTCGTCTCTCCCGTACGATCCGCCGCCTCGTCCACCTCCACGACCACCTCCAAACCCACCTCGTCCGCGGAATCCGCTCCCGCGAGGCGGACGCATGGCGACACGTGCAGTGGCGGCGCACTTGCTTCGTCCTTCGCTACGTTCCCAACCGATGTCGATGCGCACAACGATCGGATCGCCATCCTCCTTTCGAAAGGAAAACGAAACGGGTCTGTTCGGACGACAGAAACGGGTCTCGTAGGAAAAAAGACCGAGGACCGAACGTCCCCTCCCGGGAGTTTCTTCTCGATTGGGAGAAGAAACTCGATCGTGCAGGCAGGCATCCACGACGGATCCGAACGGATCGGATGGTGCTGCGCACTCGATGGATCGCACGAACGCGACCTCGGATACGTCACATGCACGAGTGAATAGGTGGATGACACTCTCCAAAGCCGATCCCAAGCACCCCCGCCCTCAAGACGATCGTCCATTGGATCCATCGGCCGAACTCTCACAGTTCGGACCGACCGACTTGCCTTGAAGGATCCTCATCGAAGCGAGGACAAGCTAAAACACGTTTGCGAGGACAAGCAAGAGATTTTAAGCTAGTTTACCTATTCGGAGCAAGTCCTCCCTCTCGAAGGCGAGGGTTCGAATTGGCGAACGAATCTTAACGTCTAGGTCCATCCAACGTGGGAGAAGAAAGGAAGAGAGAAGAGAAAACGGACGCTTGTTGGTGTGTAGAATTCGTGAGACTGCGACCAGATGGCATGAGCATAACAACTTGAATTTTTCAAACACTTGCAATCCAACTTGAGATCGGACAAGTCACATGACCCATCTTCGTGTAAAAGTCTATCACTAGATACGACTCAATTGCTATGGGAAATCAATCTCTGTCAACCGATGCCAATTAAGAAAGATTAGTCGGTCAAAATGTGATTGGGGAACAACACTATCACATGCCCAAACAGACCAAACATCGAATTCGAAGCGGAAGAATTCGCAAAGATTTAAAATTGAACGTGATGATTGAAGGTCTTGCAAGTTGCGTCCACGAATCCTATGGCGTACAATTAATTTGCTCCCTTGAAGAAGGCGCGTCAAATTTTTTGCTTCCATCCTACGTAAGGAAAATCTCGGGGCTTGCCTAATGTCCCAAAGAAAGGATGACGAGGTTGGTATTAGTGTAATGCGTGTCGTTCCCAAGTGAGCAATGGTTGACATCATATGCACTCAATTGGAACGATAAATAGATGCTGTAAGATTCGGGGAACACGAGAGGCTGGCCTTCACGAGTAGCGTGCAATGCTTACTTCTCGCCGCTTCCGCCCACGTCGCAAGGCATTGCCATCCCACTTCAACTTGGTCCCAACTTTGTAGAACATTGTCAATGGTTCTTTTCTCACTTCGGAGTTATGGAACTCCTTGCTTCATGGATCGATGAACCTCGAATCTTTCCTTTCTCTGACCATGCAACCTTGCAAGGATGTATCGCTCCCATGCAAGTTTTCAAGGAAGCGTTGGAGGACCAAGGCCAAGGAAGGTTCACAACATTTTGTAGCACGAGGTTGTAGAAACGAGCGAGGATGGAATTGGCGTGGTATTTCCACGCAAAGAAGGGTCCTATAGATCCAATTCGTTGCCACCACGCTGTTGTGGCATGGTGGATCGGATCGTACCATCCACATCCGTCGTCGAACGTGCGGTTGTCTTGGACGAGTGGTCCACCGCCCTCCCTTTTCGGAGAAGAAACTCAACGACACAGCTCTTGCACCCATCGTTCCTTCACCTTGGCTCATCCGTTCAACCCAGGTAGACCCGACGGTGCGATCGGGAGTGCCACCCGATTGAAAGGAAAGGTTTCCTTTCAAATGCCTCCAATCGAAAGGAGAACGGACACCCGTACAGGAGGACCGTCCGTTGATGCAGAAGCAGAATCGCGACGAACCACGAAAGCGACGATGACGGAAGTGGTGCTGCGCGTCGCCATGAGCTGCCAAGGATGTGCAGGATCCGTCCGAAGGGTGCTTGGGAAAGTGGAAGGTGCGTGCGACCACACGCGAGGGATAGACGAGGAACGAAAGGAAGATGAAGTTCGACACGTGTCCTGACCGAAGCCGTGGTGTGGGACTGCAGGGATCGAATCCGTAGACATCGATGTAGAGGGAAAAAAAGTGGTCGTGCGTGGACAAGTGGATCCCGAAGCCATCAAGGAGAAAGTCGCGAAGACTGGACTGCAGACGGAGTACTGGAACTAGAACAAAAGAAACCGAACCCGTCATGTGAAGCGGTGTACAGCACCCAAAGTGCCCGTGTCCGTAATTGTGTTGCAAGAGGGCCAATGGCGTCCGACAACATCCCTGCTGTGCTTCTCATCAAGCTTGAAATCAGATGTCTCACCTTTTCACGTATGTATGTAGAATCTTTTACACCAACTCAACAGCCTTCAAATCATCGAACCTGTCCTGGACAGCAGCCTTCACGCCCATGCCAATGGGTTCAGGACCCGCATATTTGATCTTGCAGACGCCATTCTCCAAGCTCAAAACTTTCACGCTGCCTCCCAGTCCTTGAATGGCAGGGCGCAAAGAGTTCAAAAGACCATCGATGGCAGCGATGGAAGTTGAGGTGTCTGAAGCATCCAGCTGGATGATCTCCTTCAACTGCGTCGCGAACGCGGCTTGGATTGCTCTTTCAATGCCCATCTTCATCGTGGTCGTGGAGCTTGCACATGTACCACAAGCGCCTTGCAGCCTGAGGTACACTTTTCCGTCTTCCACTTGGACGACTTCCACATTGCCACCATCCGCTATCAGGTAGGGGCGCACTTCTTCCAAGCACCGGTCCACGCTCTCTACCGTCATGGATTCCTCCCCTTGGTGTTCCTTGCCCACCTCCCGATGCACCACTGCATTGGAGAAGGGAGATGTGATCCTTTGTCCACCTGCTTCTTCCGCCTGACCTTCAGTGACTTCGCTGTGGCCTTCCCCATCCACAACATTGACAAGTGGCGGTCTACCTTCCTTTGCATCCATTGCCTCACCTTTCCCGGATTCTTGGGAGTTTTCACCCACAGCTTCTCTCATCTCTAGCTTCCGGTCTTGGTAAGCTTGCACTTCCTCCTTGGACAGAATCTTCATACCTTCATCATGGACATTCCACAAATCTCTTTCTTCTCCGTTTCCCGGAGGCACGCCGCCCAATTCGTTCAACCAGTTTCCCAGTTCCCTTTCCATGTTTCGTCCCGTTGCCATGGTTTCGTTCTCAAATGCTGCCACCCTCATGTAGGTGCACTTTTCATCGCCCACGTGTTCTCGTAGTTTTCGCACCGACACGACCACGTTCGTGGAGTAGCTCACGAATTGCGGTTTCCTGTCACGATCGTAGATGGCGAATACGCCGACCGGCGTCTCCGAATCTCTTTCTTCGATCCATTCATCAACGAGGACGGTTTCGGAACCGTCGTCCACGCCCACCTCGACATGGTATCCATCGCTTCTGTGCTCTCCATCGTTCTCGTTTCGGGAGAGCTGCACTTTTTTTCCGCGTTGTCCTTCCGTTGCACTTCCTTTCGCAGCCATCCGTGCTCGCAGACCTCTCTTCTCTCGTGTGTCACGATTGGAAGCGCGTGCGGTGCGGATCCATCCCAAATGCGCGGCGTAGTTCGTCGCAGCCATCTCCGTCGTACGTCGACTGCGTCTCTCGTGTCGATTTGCGACTGCACTGCCAACGACATGAACCGAACGTGGTTAATTCGATCGAAAACTGCACCGGGATCCAGGTGGGGAGTTTCTTCTCCGATGGGGTAAGACAGAGGAAGTGGTTGGTGGACCAAGGTGGTGTATGGAGAGACAGGAAACCAAGGACGTGTGCGGTGGGAAGAGCGGAGATACCTGCGTCGCACGAGACGCCGGAACGATGGGAAACGGATGCAGGAGGACGCAAGGGAAGCATCCCTCACGAACGACGTGCAGTGGTTCGGACGGCAGCCCGACGAAACGTCCACCTGTCCAGGCACCACCACCACCTATTCTCGGACGCCGAACCGAGGATGCCTTTCGAATTGATCCGAAGAAGTTTGACCCGAACTTGGACGGGTTCAAACCGAGACGATGCCCTTTCAGTGGAGTGGGTGAAAAGAAACCAAGACACAGAATTCCATCCCCGCCGAGGAAGGTCATGAAACGAGAGATCATCCTCGACGGCATTCGGGTAGATCGACGCGAAGATGGCATCGGAGTGGATCGTCGGTTTCACGACTGCACGTCGCTTCCTTGCAGATGTACAACGGACGGTCGTGCAACCAAGTGCTTGCACGTGTCGCGAAACGCAGACAAAGACATTTCGATGCACGTGGTATCCCAATCCTGGCCTTCCAATGTGGAGAGAAGCTCCCGCTTGGCGTTCGCCAGTGACAACGCCAGTTCTCGTCGATGCGCCGTGGACACCTCCTGCAACGTTTCGGAAACGATTTTCCTCGCACGAAGATCCACGACGTGCGCCGCACTTTCCCGATTCCCCGTCCTGCTTCGCTCCTGCATGTCCAGACGTTCTGCATTGGACGTGGGCGGTGGCGATGCGTGCTTCCACATCTCCAACAGGTCCTGGTACGTCTGCTGGCAGATCCGTGCGTGCTCTTCTCCTTCGTGCATCCAATCCACGTCGTGTCCGTTCACGACGAGAGTGTTGCGTTCCCACGTGTACTTGTCAGGTCTCGGCCGTTCGAATCGCTCGTGCATGTCCAGGACGACACGGTCGGGCACTCTTTGCTCTTCGACGCGTCTCCGATTGCGTTCCAACGCCACCTCGCACGGCACATCCACGAACACCTGCACGTAACAAGCTCGATCTGATCGAACGATGCCAACATTTCTCGTCAGCAGGTCGCCTCGTGCGGCTGGATTCCGCGTTTGTTTGGATCTCGGCCGTGGACTCACGTTCTCTGGCGATGCGGAAGTATTCCTTTCGCATGCTTCGTAGGTGCATGTTGTCGTCCACGACGATCACGTGTTTCTCCTCTTCCTCGTCACGGTATCGCTCCAGCCATTCGCGAACCTCTCGCTGGACGGCTCGTCGGGCCGGTTTCCACGCCGCGACGTCCCAACCGCCGCGTTTCCCGATGGCAGCGTCCACGCTGGCCACGTGCACGTCTTCGTCCTTCCACCCGCGCGCCAGTGCGCTCTTCCCTGCACCCGGCAGTCCGCAGAGCACCGCCACGCACGTCGTGGACGCGTCGCGCATCGTCCATGTCGGTCTCCCACACGTCCCAGGAGGTCCCATGGCGTGCGCCACGTGGGAGGCGGACGTGGGCGCGACGAGCCACGTGCGCCCCGGACCACGCATCCGGGGCGTGCTGAAGCACAGGTGAGCGTGCTGCCCCGGGCACCACGTGATCGATCGGGCGAATCGGGGCCGTCGGTGCCAGCTCGGATCGAGGCGGGCGGATCCAGCGGTGCGTCCGAGGCTGACCGTGGCACGGGACGGATCAGGTACACGGACTTCGTGGTGCACGAAGTGGATCGACGCGGCCGCGTTGTGGTGCTGGAGGACGTGCACACCATGCCCAAGGTACGTGCTCGCTTGGCGCAGGAACGGTGCACGTGGAAACCGACGAGACGTCCAAGGAAGGAAACAGACGTGGGATCCGAATACTCACACCTGCACGACACGAATGCGACGACGACGACGACACCGCAACGTATCGACAGACGTCCGAAGATGGGGTGGAAAACGAAGGTGCGTCGGAACATCCTGCCAAGACAATCGAAGAACTCGTGCAAGCGTTCCAGAAGGTTGCGGGAAAGCAAGGCAAGGATCAACTGGAAGGATTCCTGAAGACGTGGTACAACGAAACGGAACATACCTATGCTCCAGGAAGGTGTTGCCTGCTCCTGCCCGCGCCCGTGGATCGCGAGGAACGCAAGCGAATCCACCAATTCTTTCGCACGCACAGCGATCCATTCCATCTCGTGACGGACACTGTGGACGACGAACACAACCCGGCGAGGAAGATGATCCGGGTCTATCCACACCAGAAAGGGAAGGAAGAGGACCAAGGAAGACGACCCACCAGCGCAAAGAAAAGGAAACGTGGGGAAGAGATCCAATTCGACTATCGTAATAACATCAGCCCTGCCGACAGGAATAACTTCCTCCTGTTCACAATGTACAAAGAAAATAAAGACACACAAGATGCACTCAACGTCCTTGGGCGAATGCTGCGATGCAAGCCATCGAGTTTTGGCTTTGCAGGAACGAAAGACAAAAGAGGAGTCACCACTCAGCAAGTCACTCTTTATCGACAGAAGGCAGAGAGCCTCGCCAAGCTAAACAAGGTCCTGAGAGGTATCATGGTTGGAAATTTCAGGTACGTGGAAGAACCGCTTAAGCTCGGAGACCTACTTGGTAACCGCTTCTGTATCGTGCTTCGGGGCATTGTCGAGAGCGAGGCTGTCCTGAAGCAAGGGATTGAAAACCTGGAAAAGCATGGGTTTATCAACTACTTTGGTCTGCAAAGGTTCAGTGGAGGGACCCACCACGTGGGAATGGCTTTGTTGAAAGGGCGGTGGATGGACGCAATCAAGCTGATTGTACGTCCCAAGGAAAAGGAAAGGCAGGAATCTGCGGAAGCAAAACAATATTTCTTGGATACAATGGATGCAAAGGGAGCCCTGGAGAAAATGCCGCACTTCCTGGTAGCGGAGAGAGCGATGCTGGAAGGGTTTTTGAAGCATGGCGAAAAGAATCTGGTGCACGTGCTGTCCTGCATACCACGCACATTGCAGATGCTGTACGTCCACAGCTACCAGAGCTATCTTTGGAATAAGGTGGCAACAGCACGGTTGGAAATGTACGGATCATCCACAGTTGTAGAGGGGGACTTGGTCTGTGCAGGGAGTGATGTGACCTCGGGCAAGGCTGATATTGATCCGGACCAAGTACGTGTTGCCACCGTTGAAGACGTGCAAGACGGCCGGTACACTGTGTTCGACCTTGTACTACCTTTGCCTGGAAAACGGGTGATTTATCCAGCTAACGAGACTGGATCACTCTTCCACAAGCTGGCGGAAGAGGATGGGATTTCGCTGGAAGAATCTCCTCACAAGGTAAAGATGTTCTCCATCACGAGCCTGACTGGTGCCTATCGAAGGATTATACAGAAGCCTCAGGATTTGAAATGGAAGGTGTTGCAATACAGCAACGAAGATGAAGATCTGACAGAAACTGATGCTGACAAACTGAGAGGAAGGTGCAGGAAAACTTCTGGTGGAGGTGACAAGAGGGCACTACAAATCGAGTTCACTCTTCCCGCATCTTGCTATGCGACCATGGCAGTGCGTGAGCTGACAAAGGCATCAAGCTCTGCTGCATTCCAAAAGTCCATGGCCTTAACAACTGGAAATGAAACTGCTGACGCACTTGCTTGATGTACCAGTGCGGACTGTCCTGTGCCCTGCATCAAGACCATTGGTTTGCAAAGCTGAGTTGCGGACGCAATTGTTTGTTTGGATGCTTCATCATGCACAGGAACATCTACCTGTCCTTCTTGATCCGTTTGTTCAAGGGACTTTGGTGATGCATAGGTAGATACAATTTTTTTGCCATTCTATTTGTCACACGAGTGTAATGCTGGTAATCTGCTACAGCCTTCGTGCACACAAGATGCTCTGAGCACCACTGACTTGATCGGTTCAGCAGTCTTTCTTGTCCATTTTGCATGCATCCCTCTTCTTGTTACTTGCTTCCTTGGACAAAGAGTCTCATCATGAAGTCTGCTCTTGATGGAACTGCTTGATCCAACTCTGGGAACCTGGAAAGGTGAGCAGGCATCACCAGAATGTGGGAACTGCTGCGCTCCCGATCCAAGGGTGCAAGCAGAATGATGACACCTTTGGAATGATGCGGGCACCATAGAGACTACGTGATATTCTGGAGAGGGATAGCTTCCCCGTTACGCCACAAAACAAAATGGTAGCTTATAGGGACGCTCCATCCATACACCACACCCTCTCCGACAGGTATGGATTGCATGGGACTTTCTATCTCATTCTCCTGCAATTCCATAACGTTTCGTCCAATTTGAAATTCGAAGTTCTCTTGGGTTCCGAATTCTTGCCATTGTCCTTTCCCAATCCACGCCCGCATGGATTCCATCCTTTTCCTAGTCCATTCTCCACGCCATTTCGAACGGGTCGATCCTGGTCCTTCTTCCCATGTGGTCTGCACCGAAAGACCTTCTTGACATCGATGGTTCCCTCTGGTCTCCTCCTCGCCACGTGGATGGCTTGTATTTTGCATCCAGCGGTCCATGTGGCCATCCACCTGGTGCTGCAGCAGCCACAACGTTCTGCCCATGGTAGCAAGTGTCGGGGTGACAGGGTCCCCACACCACCTTGGAATCTTCCTTCTCAGCGAGAGGTTCCATCCAAGTCACCGTCTGGATGGCCTTCTTTTCCCATCGGATGAACCTCCAGGTGAACCCGAAGAGAAGATCCAACAAAAGGGACATAACGCTTCTGCAAATGGAAGAGGATCGAGTGCCATCCGATGCAGAATCGTGGGAGATTGTGGGGGGAGTGGTTGACAGAGAAACAATTCAAAGCTGGGAACGAGAAGGTACAACAGCACACGCCATCGACGCACCATGAGCGTGTGTACGGCGCGGATGCGGCACAAAGATTGCAAGTACGTGTATCTGCTCATGTTCGTGGTCACCACGATCGTCAGCTGGGTGCTGAGGGACTACGGAGAGAATGCCCTGGAAGGATTGTCCAGCATGGACCATTGCATGGGCAACACCACCTGCCTGGGAAAAGAGGCTGTGCTGCGGATCAGCTGCGGAAGCGCCATCTTCTACTGCACACTCTGCGTGTTCTCCTTAGGCGTCAGGGAAGTAGATGATCCGAGAGAAATAGTCAACTCGGGGCTCTGGCTCTTTAAAGTGCCGCTCTGGCTGGGATTGTTGGCAGGTTTCCTTTTTGTTCCTGGTGACTTCTCAGAGGTTTACTTCCAAATTGCAAGGGTTGGGGGGGCAATATACCTTGTGATGCAGGCCGTCATACTTTTGGATTTTGTTTATGATTGGAATGAGCTTTGGCTTCAGCGACCGTCACTCTCTGCAGCACTTGTTGCCCTGACCGTCCTCCTGAACGCAGCATCCTTGACCGGTCTTGGGTTCATGTACTATTACTTTGCACCAAGCTCAAGTTGTTCGCTCAACATATTTTTCATTACCTTCACACTCGTACTCGCGATTGGATATACAGTGCTGTCTGTGACACCGTGGCGTGTTGAGAGTGCTGGTTTGTTCACTTCATCAGCAATCTTTGCTTACAGCGTGTATTTGACGTGGAGTGCCATAATGAGCCAACCACCTGGGGATTCCTGTAACACCCTTCAAAGACAAGAAGGGGAAACTGGTTGGACAACAATTGTAGGGTTTGTTATCACTATGCTCTCTGTCGTAGTCACTACGGTCCGGGCTGGAGAACGCTCAAAGACATTTGCAATCAGCGTAGATGAAAGTTCCGATTCTGATCAAGACTTGCCCTACAGACCAGACTTTTTCCATCTCATCTTTATGCTTGCATCCATGATGGTTGCAATGATTCTGACGGGATGGTCAGAATCATGGACGAATCAGCAATTCGTGGTTGATGAAAGTTGGGTGAGTACCTGGATGAAGATCTCAATCCTTTGGTTGATCGATATCTTGTACATCTGGAGCATGATTGCCCACCACATTTTACGAGAAAGGGAATTCTGATACTGTGATGCACAAGAACAAAACACACGCAAGTACAGCACCTTGGAGAGCGGGAGGGCACTGGAAAACCAAAATCCTGGGAAAAGACACGCAAAGGCATGCCCATTCAAGATGTATTATTGAAAAGCACTAAAAATTGGACAGCTTCAAATGCTGAAGTCTGTGAAAATAATAAAGTGGGAACACTGTGCATTTGGCAAAAATCTATGTGTGATTGCCCCTGAGAGCATTTCTAAAGTCTTCTGGTATCTAAGGTGTCTCATTGTGGTGCCATACTGGCCAAATCGATGTGCTGAACCTTGTTAGGCCCATCGATTATTTCTCTCCTGATACCATCTTCGACTGATGGAGCATTTGTGGCTTTTGTCTGTTGAAGCATGTCGGCATTCTTCTTCTCACACATATCGAGGTCCATCCTCAAGCTCCCAATGGTTAGTTCCTGCGATTTGATAGTCTCCATCTTCTCCAGGAGGCGTGCATTGACTTCGGCCACGAATGCGGTTGCAATTGCGGTGTCCTTCCTCAGCTTCTGATTCGACTTTTGTAACTCGGACTTGGCATAATGAGTGAGACCACAATCTACAGATACGTCCTGAAACGGTCAGCCAGAGTTTACGCTTAACCTCGCAGAACGCAACGCCAATGCCCTTGCATGCAGGTGATCGTAGTTTCGACCTCGGTTTCTATCCCTTTTCGATTCGCTCACTTACATAGCAAGAGAAGCATCCAAATGGCCTTACTCATCCACCTGGAGCTTTTGTTCGGTCCATCTTTGTTTTTCCTTGGTTTATAGGATTTTGCGCCGTCGTACACTGGAAGTCCTTCGCTATCCTCGCGCATGAATATACGTGCCACACCAGCTTGGATGGGACTGGGAGACTGCGACCATGGGCTTGAGATCATTGTGGATGCTTGGTGTGCTTGCGCACTTGTCTTCGATCGACGTTCGCCTTCGACGTGAGGGATGCGTGTTGCACGCAAGCTTTTGAGCCGTTCGAGTGCAACTCTGCAACACTTAGTGGCAGCCAACGGCTCCTTGCCCCCGACCCCAGGCTGTCACGACCCCCGGGGAACTGGACCCCCTTTCGTTCGTCTTCCTATCGATCCCTGCCGTCTTGGACCCAGGGGGATCGATTTCCCCGGTTCATGGGGGTCGCATCGGTTCGTCAGGGTCGGGTTCGGCGGGGGGACTCTCTCAATTGGAGCAACGGATACTTTGGTCCATCCGTTTCATTGGGTTTCCGTTCCACCGAGAAGACACCACTGCCGCCAAAATGGAACCGAAAGATCACCCCACTTGCATTTGGGACCGTCGATTGTACCTCACTCGGGATCTGCCCTCTTCTGGGAGAGCAAAGAAGATAGCACCCACGTTCAAAACCAAGAGGACCAGATGGCACGAAAAAAGGATAGGGAGACAGTGGGATGGATGAATGCATGTTGGCGCAACAGGGATGCACCAGGAACATTTCCAAGACATCGGAACGCGGCGTGGTGCTGCGGATGGTCGCTTCCTACCACATGCGGGGTGATGTAGCGTGGATACTGGGCGGTAATTCTCTGAGCCAATGGAACACGAAAGAGCGTTTCCCGTTCAATTTTTATTTGGGTCGACCACCAAGTTTTGGGATCCCCGCGATGTGCACACAAGACTAGCACAGGGGTGGCAAGGCAGCGTAACTGCTCCACCGACCCAAATGCATGGCGGCCAGCCTTTCCATCCAGGTACTCAATCAGATGTTCTAATCGCACGTGCTGTCAGGCCATGCCTCTATGCAAAAAACCAATTGACTAGGAAAGGGTCACCTATGATGTCCTTTCCGGCTTGCCCACGCAGCAGACCGAGATAGGATTGGCAGATAGGCATCCTGGTTGAGCTCGCTGCCTTGTGTCTGGTCAGAGGAACTGTCCCTGTGCATTGAAAGACAGTCTGCTTTCCAGGGATTTCATCGCAGCAGCAAAAGGTGGATAATGCTCCTGCACTTGCAAGTCAAGTCACGTGCTGAAAATTGCAAGCTTCAGGGTATGGAAATATGTGTCGTTTTTGCCACTTACTTGGTCAGGAACCGGTCAGTTTGGTGATCCTTGAAGGTGATGGGAAGTCATCGACAAGAAGAACACCCGGTTGTTCCCCTTGCAATTCTTTGATGAAACCAAACCAATAGATGACCATCCCTGGACCGTACCGATGCACATATCCTTGAAATTGTGCGGACGCTTCTCGAATGTAGCCGTGACCATCGCAGAAGCATGCTTTGCTGTCTATCCAATGCACGACGTGGTCATCGACCGCAATGGGAAGTTCCAACTTGACGTCGGGTGTTTTTGCCAGTCCTTCGGCTCGGAGCGCATCTTCAGGATAGAAAGGGATGTCCAAGCTGACAAGCTTTTCGCACAGAAGCGACTCGTATTCCAACCCCATGACTCTTTGCACCGTGTTGACGTATGGCGAGGAGACGTGATCTTCGTCCACAGCCAGCAAGATGTCGGTCTTCAGTCTTTCCACAAGTCCGCTGTCCATGGCTTCTCGTGGTAGGTTGAGATCTGCACGCAGGAGTCCGTTTGGATCCTTCATCACCGTTCCCACGGTTTGTTTGTGGAGTCCCAGCAGCGTTTGCAGCATCAGCCTCGCCAAGAGGCACGCCGGCAAGTCGATGTCGTGCGCGATTTGCACGAGTGTTTCACCTGCAAGGTACCTCTTGGCGTACTTGTGCATGGCATCCGGACGTTTGTGATGGCTTTCGTTGAACGTTTTGCGCACGCGTCGCGCACATTCTTGGCTGTAGATGCTCACCATGGTGTCGTAGCTCACGTTCGGATGCTGTCGCGACAGCTCCGCGTACGCGGGTTGGTACTTCACCGGCAAGCTCAGCTTCTTTCGCAACAGCTCGTATTCGCGGCGTTCCATCCTGCACGTCCTCGCTTCCTTCCAGACGCGCCGGTCCATGCGCGTCGCTTCGGAGAAGAAACTCGCGGTGTCGTGGCGACGACGACGAGGAACGAGGCGCGTGTGCGGCTTGGCGATGGCGTCGTGGACGCGCACGCACGTGGTGGCGACGTCGCAGGTGGATCGCAGCGTCAATCCGCGCGTGTCTTCGCTGCGTGCGTCGAGGACGATGGCGTTGACGGACCTCGCACGTGCGATGCAAGCCGACGGGATCGACGTCGTGGGACTTGCAGCAGGCGAACCGGACTTCGACACGCCGCACGTCGTGGCAGAAGCAGGCGTGCGCGCCATACGAAGTGGAAAGACGCGGTATGCGCCCAACCGTGGCACGGCGGAGCTCCAAGCGCGCATCTGCACGAAGCTGAAGCGCGACCACGGATTGGAGTACGCGCACGACGAAATCGTGGTGTCCAACGGTGCCAAGCAGTCGTGCGCCATGGCCGTGTTCGCCTGCTGCCAGCCAGGAGACGAAGTGATCGTGCCAGCGCCGTATTGGGTGTCCTATCCAGAGATGGCCACACTTGCAGGAGCCAACAGCGTGGTGCTGCAGACCAAACCACGAGATGGATTCGTGCTGCAACCGGATGCACTCGCCCAATCCTTGACGGAAAAGTCGAGGATGCTCGTGTTGTGCACTCCCAGCAATCCGACCGGTGCGGTCTACACCGAACAACAGTTGAAAGACATCGCGCAAGTGGTGGCCGAACATCCCAGGCTGCTGGTGCTCTCGGACGAAATCTACGAACACATCGTCTATCCACCGGCCAAACATCGTTCCTTCGCTTCGTTGGACGGCATGTGGGAACGCACCATCACGGTCAATGGGTTCTCCAAAGGATACGCCATGACGGGATGGAGGCTTGGGTACGCCGCAGCACCACGGTGGATTGCAAATGCCATGGCAGCCGTGCAAAGCCACACCACGTCTGGGGCCAACACCATCGCGCAAGAAGCTGCTCTGGAAGCATTGGACCTTGGACCTGCCGGAGGCAAACCGGGAATGGCTATGATCCAAGCGTTCCAAGAACGTAGGGATTACGTCGTGAAACGCTTGCGTGCGATCGAAGGCATCGTCCTGGCCGAACCTCAAGGCGCATTCTACGCATTCCCGGACGTTTCTCAGTTCTTGGGCCCTGACGTGGAAGTGAAAGGATTCGGAAAAGTACCGGACGTAGACGCTCTTTGCAGGTACATTCTAGAGGTGGCAAAGGTAGCCGTGGTGCCAGGGGATGCGTTTGGAGATCCAAATTGCCTTCGTATATCCTATGCCGCTAGCATGGAACTGCTGGAGAAGGCAATGGATCGGATGGCATCCGCCCTGCAGCCGGACAAATTCGAGCGCCGCAAGCCCGATGCGGCCTGATGCACCATCGCTGAACAGCAATAATGTAGACAGGGACCAAAGCACGCGTTTCGTGGATATGTCCTTGAACGTATGAGGTAGCAATGGCCAAGATGAAAAATGAATTCGAATCATGCGTTCCCTTCCTTCTCTGCTTCAATCTGCGACACCAAGTTGTCAACCTCTTCATCTTCCATGATTCGGAGCCCACCCTTGCTCATAATTGCAACTTCGATGTTTTTGCTACCCGACTCTACAACTTCCAACAAAGCACGAAGAGCCAACTTCACCGCCTCTTCTCCTTCCAATTCCTCGTAATTCTTCTCCAAGTATTCCCTCACCTGCGATCGTATCCCCTTGTCAGATGCTGAGCTCGTTCAATGCATACTTTTCCTCCAGACGAGGCTGCGTTGCACGTACCGCCTTGGAATTGCGCCCCGTCGCATTCGCTTTCCAAGCTGAGAAGGTGCCTGCTGGATCCGTTTGGTAGAGCTGCGGCGCACTGCTGTGCTCATCGAACCCTGCTATGAGGGTGGAGATTCCAAAGGGTCTCACACCACCACTTTGCGTGTAGGATTGCTGAATTCCCGCAATGTATCGGGTGATGTGTTCCACCGAAATCTGCAGCACAAACGGATTCCGATGGTCAGTGCCGGTTCTCGTCTTTCTTCGTGCCATCATCGTGCGACGAGGGGTTTCGAAAGCTCACCTTGTCTTCCATCGTGAGCTTGTAGCTTTGGCATTCGACCCTCGCTCGATTGATGAGGACACGTGCGTCTGCTTGGAGTCCCGCGAAGGAGATGCAGATGTGATCGTCGATCTGGTGTATCTTACGGATGGTGCGTGCATCTTGGAGCTTGGCCGTGGATTTCTTCTCGACTCCTGTCGAAGACGAAGCACCGTTCACGATCGGTCAGTGGCGTGTTTCGTGGCCAGCACTCGCGTCCTGGATCGATCTGTCCTGCTTGTCTTCAGTCGTCGGTTGTCCTACGTAGATCCGTGTTTTTCGTTGCGATCGAAGCACGCACCGAGCACGATGCAGTCTTTTCCTCTCACGCCAACTGCCGTGGTTCCTTTTCGGACTGCTTCGAGCGCATATTCCACTTGAAACCTAGGTTTGTTCGTCGACACACGCGTCCATGTCGTCAAGGTCAGCTCGTTCCTTTCCACGTGCGTTTCGACGTGGATCCGACGCGTTCCTCGCGTGCACGCACAGGTGTCCGTCCGGCGAGAAGACGGTGATGGCACGGTCGTAGCGTGCCGACATGTCTTGTTTGGTGCGCACGTGTGTTGCGCTTCGTCGGCGTCGTGACGTCTGTCGCACCGCGCTGCACCACCACGACGTGCACTGCCACACCACCGATCGAAAGGAACACCTTGATAGGAACGAAAGGAACACCTTGATAGGATAGAAAGGAAAAGGTTGAAAGGAAAGAAAGGAAAAGGTTGAAAAGAAAGAAAGGAAAAGGTTGATAGGAACGAAACGAGGAACCCGATGTGGGAACGTGGAGAGTTTCTTCTCCGCGATGGAGGATGGCATGGCGGAAGCGCACGCGCGCGCGTCGCTGCGAAGCGGAAGGAATGTCTTCAAAACGTGCAGGAACAGGTCCCAGGCGCGTGGAACGCGACCTGCGGTGCGCGAATGGATGGCCGACGAGGCGAAAGGACCACCTCCACCACACGACCACGTGACGGGGATTTCGACCCCCTTTTGGAGTGGAAGCACACCATCACATCCACCAACTCGTCCAACCTTGGCTACAACTGGACAAACCACCACCACAGGAATTCCTGTGAAGAGCAGTGTCCGAAAGAAGAAGTAACGGTGGTGCTTGGAGGATACCCAAGGATGAAGCCATGCCCCTGTTGAAAAGCTAGCGAGACATGAAAAAGGACGGCATTGCAGGACCTCTTCCGCCCCAAAATTGGCCATGAAGCTCCCACTGAGGTTGGACGGAGAAAAGGAGGACACCTCGCTTCCCTACTCGAAAGACGTGCCAAAGACAGCGCAAAGCAACATGGACATCGTAGGATTGCTCCGGGGACGAAATTGGAGACAGGCTAGGGTTCAGGAATCTGCGACGTTCTCGACTCACCAGCAAGCATTCATGTTCAGGTGGGAAGTAGCCAGAAATGGCAGTAAGCTGCTCTCACCAAAAAAGTATGGAAGAGGATGCTGGGCATACCAAACGGCAACCTTGCGATTCGAGAATGGACAGGGTGAGTACGTCCAACCCGTCCTCTGACACCCGGCCAGCAAAAGTACGGAGCAACATACTCGGCCACAGGAAAAGATGAGATAACGGAAAGTACTTGAAGAAACAAAAAAATCATGCCTATTCATTTGTGTGCCAGGTGAGGAAAAAGTTGTTCCACTGATCCTTGAACCACTTGGAGCTGTCCTCGTTGCGCAGGACGAAAGTCAAACCAACGATCTCCTTGTGCTCGGTAGGGACAATAATACAAGCGCGTTGAAGATTGGCCAAACCACGCCCAGAATTTAAGCCTACATCGCTCATAGATCCATCGCTGCCTCCTAGATCAACCAAAGCACCATGAAGTTCATTGACCAGCGAAGCAGGTGCAACAAAGAAAGGAGTTTCGCATGCACGAGGCAGAACAACACTACCAGCGGGTACAATGCCCTCAGGGGGGACGGCCCACCCGAAGGGTTCCACCTCCGCAATCCCCCAGTGAAGCACAAGCGGCTCAGGAGAATCTGAGAAGAGCTCGATCATGTAGGAATTGTTGTGCTCGCTGATGAGCGCCAACAAATGTCCTGAACACCCACTCCTTCCGAGGGGAAAGATATGCTGATGCATGACATCGGGAGCTTGTGCTGCCTCTGTTGCCAGCTGATGCAGGATTCCGGAAGGAATGGGGACATAAAAGTCGTTGCCATCTGCATCCGAAACCCAGTGGTGACCGATCTGAAGCACAAAATAGATCCCCATCACTCCATCACTGGGCTTCAGATCAATGGTCGCCTGTCTCCAAGTCCCGCCAGAAACGGAGGCAAACTGTGTGTTGCAGCTTTCTCCTCCACACTCCGAATTCTCCGGCACTTCACTAGGCGTCTGCCACGACAGTGCGCATTCTGACAAATCGGTGCTGTTGCTGAGCTCGTAAGGACAGTCAACATTCTCCTGCGCCAAACCCCAGTGGAGGATTAGAGGACCATCCTCCTGAACATCACAAAGTAGCTCGACCGAATAGACACTGCCATCCTCGTTGTTACCTTTATTTCCAGCACGGACAGACAAGAGCAGTCGTTTGCCCCCTTCCAGCTGATACTGCTGTTCATACATGACTGGGAACTGGAGCAAGTCCCAACTGCCCACACTTCCACTTCCCCAGTCAGCAGAATCCACACTTGTGTGCGATTCTGACACTGTCTGCGTGTCGGTTGACGAGGGCTCGTTGGGCAATTGATCAAAGAAGCCTAAACTCTCCAACTTCCTCCTTTCCTCTGCGGCTTCCCATCCCGGAAGCGGCACAAAAAAGTCTCCCCCGCCGGATGCTTTTATCCATTTCTTGTTGTCAACTCTCTGTGCCACGAAGTAAATACCAGGCACTGGAGAGCTTTCTTGAATCGTGATCTCGCAGCTGCGAAGGGGTCCATCTTCCTCTAGATCTAGATCGCACGCATCTTCACTGCATTCGCTGCCTTCTGGTCGTGCTTCCTCCGGCGGAAGCAGCCAGAGACCTTGTTTTTCGCCTTTCCCAGTCAAACCCCAGTGTACTTTGAGTGGCACCTCTCCATCGCCGTAAAGCCGCACTATCCATCCCGCATCTGACAGAGGAGAAGTGCTCGTTCCTTTTTCGTTTGCAATGACAGTGGTGCTGTATCCATTTCTCTCTGCTTCTGGGCCTGTGGTCCAAGATGGTTCGGCTTGTTCCGAGCGACCTCCACCTCCCTTGCCGTGCGTGTGCGTTTCCTCCCCTGAAGTTTCGGAGGTATGATCTGCAGGCTCTTTGGAGGTACCACGGGCATCCATCCGATCGGCGTGTAATCTTTCTACGATTGCAATGATCCCTACCTCGTCGTCGGTGGCGTAAATCCTTCGCAGGCAGACGGGATTGGTCGCCTTCTCCTCGACTTGTTTCGCCATCTTCTCCAGCCACCTCCAATCCCTGTGCACTTTGGGCGGTCTTGGTGGCCATCCATGCATCCTCGCTTTCAGCTCCTCTTCGGCTTGCGTCACGTATTCCTTCGTTTCGGAGTCGTCCATCCCTGCTTCCTTCGCCACGTGGAGCAGCGTCTCACGAACGATCGATCGATCGAACACGTCTTCTGCGGACGCACGTATCCTGGTGCATCTCCTGTCCAGCTTCTGCTGCAGTTTGGCGCGTCTTGGCGCTCGCACCAGCGCGCAACCGCGCGCCATGTGCGCACTTCCCACGTCGGTGGTCGGCTGTTGGTCTCGATCTTCAGCAACCGAAACCAGATCCGCCAGACCCGTCCTCGCGACGAGCGGTCCAATCAACACGAAAAATAGAAGGGAACCTGGATCGGTTGAAAAGGAAGGTCGAACCGTGTCGGAAATCGACAGAGGAACCACGTGACCCACCCCCAGCGGATGAACCCCTCCTCGACGGCACGAAGATCGTGTCCGGTCCATGGGAAGGAAATAGCAGCTGCAATGGACAGCACAAGGGAAAGGAACGCCGAGGAAATCCGTCGAACGACCGATCCACGATCGGAAGGGGAGAGACCGAAATCAACTCGCAGGTCGAGGCTCCACCTCCACCACGGCGGCCAAGTCGTGGATTTGTTTACGAAGCGGATGAAGTGGAAACGATGAAGCCTAGCAAACCTCCCGCATCCCCCCCCCCCCGTTTGTAACCTCCGTCCAAGCCGTGCGGGGGACAGATCACTACGAAACGCAAGCCAAGCTTGAGGATTGGTCGTAAACTTCTGTCGACATTGCAAAATTGGGTAGTGGTGCATGCCTCTTTTTTCTCAAGCAAACGACGGCATATGCCAAACATCCCCCTCACGTTCTCTAATGGAATCACTCATCCTTGTGCCGACACGTCTCCTTTAAAAAACTATGAGAGAGTTTGGGGAACGTTTGCATCACCCCTGTGTGACAAAGAAGTATGTGGCAAAAGTTTTGCTCATGTACGCGGTGGCGGCGAGCGCTCATTGAAAAAAAAGCAAGTGGAATGATCCTAGAGAGATTATCTCATATACCGAACATGCCTTGTCGATGCTCACATCCATGCTTCAAGGAAAGTCGGATAAAATCGAATGCAATACATGCGAAGGAAGTTTGGTCCATGCATGCGAATGATAATCCTCAATCCTCTTCCAAAGCAAACGCGTGGTAGGAAACATTCGCAATAGACGACAACTTCGATGATCACGGACAACCATCATTTTACGAGTGAAACACAACAATGTGTGCACAAGTTGCCTAGAATGAGACTATTCACAAAACAAGCACCGAACAATCCAATCGAAAGATGTTCGCTCACGACAAACAAGAGTTGTTGTCCTTGTGCGTCTTGGTAATGCCACTTCGTCGCTAAGAGGGTTGTATGAACGCCTCCGAATCGGAAACAATTTTTTTGTGATTGATGCGGACTCATGATTGCAAGGCAAAGACCCGATCTTATTTTCAAATGACATTCAACGTACATTGGTTCTAGTTTCACAAGGCCAATCAAGTTGCGCTCTACCGACACTTACGATTTCGTTACCTCTCCGTGGTGGGAGAATCCACATGAGTGCTTGAACCACGTTGTTGCACACACACCGGGTCCCCGTCCTAAGACTTCCACTCTCTCGATTCCTACAACTTATGCTATTCAACACTCCTAACCATTGTAAAGTTCCTTGGTAGTGGCTTGCGAGGAACATGAGTTTGGTGGTCGAATCAACCAACTCAGCAAGGATGAAACTTGGAGCTTGTGCAATTCGAGGCTAAAAGTTACCACGTGCACCGGGTATTGTCAAAACGGAACAACACAACATTTAGGACATGTCTCCAAGTCCAGTCATCGTAGATGTTAGAGCGACAATCTTGGTTGCTATCACAAGAATTATAAACTATGTAAGCTACACATCCTTCAAAAAGTAAATTTGGCGTGTTAGCATGTTGTGGTCATTCACTTTGCTCTAGCTATGGACTAGCATCAAACGTGTGAATGATCATTCACATGTCCTAAATATTAACGAGCCACACGGTTTCATCGGTTTGATTGTGTAGTGGAGTGATTGTTTTTCACTGCTATCCTGTGCAACATTTGCTGAATTCCCTCAAAATGCGGGCGGTCGTCTTTCAATCAGCTTTTGCAACTGTCCAATTCTAGTTGAAGAGCGTTGGGTCTAGCGAGGGGAAAGTCATGGATCCGGAAGTCAAAAATGTTTTATTTCGGTCTGCACTCCGATGCATACAAACAAGCGCTTGGTGTACAGTTTCAGGATGACCGACAAGCCGGGTATAAGTATGATACATGCCGTGATGCATCCTTCACAGAACTATGGGTGTTCGCGAAGGGATGCTACCTGTACAATGTTGTTCCGTCTGGGCGATGCTTTCGACGTCCGAGCCTTGTTCTTTTGCAGTCCGTCAACATGTGCCTTGTAGGCCGACGTCGCTTCCAAGTAGTTTTGGTGCTTTTTGATCCTCCTGGGCAGTGCCTCACTCTTTGCAAAGTGTTTCCACAGGGCCCGTTGGGCTTCGTCCTCAATCAGCCCGTGGCTGCGGATGTCCAGGTCAATCCAGGAGGAATTCATCCAGCTGGACGGGGTTCCGAAGTCTGCTTCACAAAGTCGCGTGATTTCTTCGTCGTCCTGTACGGATCCGTTGTCAGTCTTTCATTCTTTCTTTCCGCTATGTTCGAAAAGGGTGGCTGGGTCGGTCTTACCTCGTCGACACTGATGTATCCGTCGTCTCTTCCGAGCTTGGCTCGTACGGTCCACATGGGCGCCTTGAAGGTGCGTTGGCACACTTTGGTGTGTCCCATCTTGGCACCCATCGGGTTGGCTTGGCAACGCACGGCATACATGTCTACTACCCTCCCTCTTCACTGGCGGAGCGTCGGAGTCTGCTTCTTCGTCGTGGTATTTCCCCCACGTGGATCGCTTCGTGGACACCGACCTGTGTCCCACGGGACGTCCTTCCTCTGTCTTCTTCCTCTTGGCTCGTCTTCCGATTCCTGCGCACGTTCGTGCGTGGATTCGTTCTTCGTTCGCGTGTGGTTCTGGACGGTTTCCGACACGTGCCCTGAGGGGAGTTTAGATTTCGGTGTAACTAGGATTTCGGTCCAACTGTGGAGTTTCTTCTCGCATCGGAGTCGGTCGGTTGGACCGAAATCCAAATTTTGGTCCAAGTGGGGGACCCCCACTTGGACCAA
>JBBULP010000333.1:0-50462 GCA_038048775.1 Picocystis salinarum | reverse complement strand
CAACCAACCCTTCGCTCCCCCAACCCCCCGTCCTTTTTCCATCGCACGCAGAGGACGCTATTCTTTCTCCTACCCCCTCGACGCGTCTCGCTCGATCCTGGGACCTCTCCGATCGTTCGGGTGCGGAACCCGGTGCCTTCCCTTTCAGACCCGACCGAATAGAAGGGAGGTGTGGGATTCGAAAGGGAGACGGAGGCGGCTGCACCGTGTCCACGACCAAGGGACAACCGCCGACGCATCACCAAGTGCGCCTTCGAGCACGTCTTGCACGCACGTGCGACGCACCGAGCGCGTTTTGGATCGCAGGAAGGCGAGGATGGCGACCACTATGGCGTTTGCGACGGTGCAGGGGATCCGTCCCACCGTGCGCGTGGCCCAGCAAGGTCGAATCGGTCGCCAACCGCCGCGGCTCGTGCGTGGGGTGCAGTCCGTGAAGCCACTGCACGCACGCGTGGAGCATACGGCCAGGAATACAATCGTCGTCCGTGCCGCCTCGTCGGATGCATCTGTTCCAGCTCCCGTTCCGGAGAAAACGGGATTCAAACGGTTCGTGGACGTGCTCACCACCATGTTTCCCGTGTGGGTGTTCCTAGGAGCTTCCATTGGCATTGCCAAACCGTCCATGGTCACCTGGCTCAGCTCGGATCTGTTCACGTTGGGACTTGGATTCCTCATGCTTTCAATGGGACTCACGCTCACTTTTGAAGATTTCAAAAAGTGTCTGAAAAATCCAGGGACCATAGGAGTCGGATTCCTTGCGCAGTACATTATCAAACCCGTGTTGGGAGCCACCATTGCCAGAGTACTCAACCTGTCACCACCCTTAGCCACTGGACTCGTGCTGGTATCCTGCTGTCCTGGCGGACAGGCCTCGAACGTGGCCACTTATATTGCGCACGGGAATGTTGCACTCTCTGTGCTGATGACCACCGCATCCACCATTGCCGCCATTTTCATGACCCCTTTGCTGACTAAATTATTGGCAGGGCAGCTGGTTCCTGTGGATGCAGTGGGACTCGCGGTTTCCACCTTTCAGGTAGTTCTTGTTCCCACACTCGTTGGAGTTCTTTCCAACGAATTCTTTCCCAAGGTAGTAAAAAAGATCACCCCGGTGCTTCCACTGGTGGGGGTCCTCATCACGACCATGCTCTGCGCCAGTCCTGTCGGTCAGGTTTCTGAAGTGTTGAAGGCACAGGGCACGCAGCTGCTACTTCCGGTTGGACTCTTGCACATTGCTGCCTTTTCTCTTGGGTACTTCATCTCCAAATTTGTGGGTTTCTCCGAGACCACGGCAAGGACTGTGTCTATCGAGACAGGTATGCAGTCTGCTGCACTTGGCTTCCTTCTTGCACAGCAACACTTTGCAGATCCCATGGTGGCTGTCCCTTCAGCAGTCAGCGTGGTGTTCATGGCTCTGGGTGGGGCAGCACTCGCAGTGTACTGGCGCGGAAAGCCAGTGGTGGGAGAGAAAGATGATTTCATCGCATAGTAGAGCACTGCACCTGCGATGTGGGTCATCATTGCAGTGACTTCTTGTTGGAGTAGCTTTCTTCAGAAAAGGGAATTGAAGGAATGGATTTAATGAAACTTTTAAATTTCAATCTTCAAAGTGCGCAAGATGTGCCCTACGACGAGTGTGGCGCAACTCCTTCATCGAAGCGACGCCACCACCCATTTGGCCTGATATGTCCCAGGCCTAGATGTGCATAAGAAACTACAACCATCTACATCTAGCTACAGGCTAGCAAACGGTTCGTCCGTAAGCCACTCCAGCAATGTACAGATTCTTTCCCCACTTCTCCTTCACGTGCGTGCTGGGGAAAGCGGAGGTGCGCAGAGTCTCTTGCGTCTCATCAGTAGGTCGTCTGCGAGGCACACTGAGCACAAACGCTGCTTGATCGGGGGTTGCTGCACAGGATGTAATGCGGTAACCGTTGTCCCAACGCTTGTGAATTCCCTCACTAGGATACATGAAGTCAAGCTCTACACACTGATCCATGAACCCTGCATTTCGCGACATCACCACAGCCCACCGTGTACCCGACGTAGCCATTGAGGTGACATAGAATCCCTCTTTCCATTTCTTGTTGATCCACTTGAATGGAAATGAGTCGCTCACTTTGTAGGACTGTTGGGTGTATGTAGTTCCCTTTGACATGACCACAAGGCTTGCCCCCGATCCTGCACCTGCAAGACACGTGATGTAAAATCCTTCTTCCCATTTTTGCATGACCCAATCTTTGGGGAGGAATTGATGGCTTAACTCGTACACTTGGTCTGTGAAACCTGTACCAGCATCCATGATCAAAGCCCACAACTCTTGTGCACAAGCGACACTGCTGATGTACAGTCCGTCATCGTTCCCTTTGTCAACATGTTGTTCAATGCGGGTCTGTGCTACGTTGTAGTGGTACCTTTGTTTCATTGGCCGGTGCGCATTGTATACAGTAATCCACTGCGATGCGGGGACACCCAGCCTGGACTTCTTGCGGGGAGCATCATCTTCTCCCTCCAAACCTCCTGAATCCCTTCCGCGCTTCTGCCCAACCTTATATCCCTCAGTTAGAATGGGTCTTTCAGGAACAGTTCCACAAAGGGGATCAAATAGCTCCATCAGAGCACCATACTTTGGCTGCTCATCGAAACGTATGTTCACAACATTCTCCATAAACGTGCGGAACGCTGCTGGTGTGTATCGGCACAACACCTCCGGGGAAGTAGCCATCTTTTTCTTGCACACAAGGTACCCTTTGTTATCCCCTTGATAGCCCTGCCAAGGAAGCCTACCTTTGAGCAAGAACAAAAGGGTGTATGCCAAGGATTCCAAATCATCTCTGCGGCTAGCTGTACGCCCCAGGTGTGCATGAACACTAGCGTACCTGACTGTGCCACGGAACACGTCTGGCCTCTGATCGTACTCAACATGGCTGCCACATAGACCATCTCTCCACCGGGTTGCGAGACCCAGATCGACTAAGTACAGTTTTTTTTCGAAGGTGCTGCCTTTGGGACCAAGCAGGAAGTTCTCTGGTTTGATGTCTCCATGGACATACCCCCTGTTGTGCATGTTTTCAAGGATCGCCAGTGCTTCGACTGCAATGCATGCAACCATCTCTCTGCTCATAGACTGGGACTGGTTGTTCCACACGTCCCATAGACTTGGACCTAGTACATCCATAACCATTATGTAGTAGTCTCCCTGCCGCCCTTTGAAGTGAACTTTTGGTATCCCATGAATCCCTCCCAGAGTGTTGTACACAGACCACTCATACGGTGGCCCGTAGTTGCACCCTTTGCTTGTTCGGTGCTCAAACTTGAGCGCAACATGATTGGGAGGAACGCCTGGCGTTTCGACAGCCGTTGGTCTCGCTCTTTTCCCCGCGAAGACCTGCCCGAACCCTCCTTTTCCTAGTTTGCGTTCCACAATGTAGACTGGCGAGCCTCCCACTTGAACTTTTTCAGGCAAGGGAGCAGTGCTCGCTTCCTCTTCCGCCCCCTTCGGAGTTTTCTTCTCGGTCTCTTCGTTCATCGTTTGACGGCGTTCTTGAAATGTGCACGAAGAGCCGGATGTGGTATTTCACCTTTCTCTCGTTTCCTTCTTGACCTCGTCGGGTCCCACTCGTCTGCGATCCGGAGCACGCGAATTGGCGCGGCACCGGCAGCACGACAGCACCACGGCTGAATCGACGGCTTGCGCTTCCACTTCCACGGCCGATCACGTGCACTTCGTTCGGCGTCTTCACGCTCCGAAACGGATTGGTCCTCGAAGGGCTGACTCTCGTCCGTGCTGCAGTCTCGTGCGGACGATTAAAAGCGTCGTTCGTCGCGTCCGATCTCCCACGGCTTCTTCAACAGCCAAGGAACCTACGAACCGCTCCTTGCCGCCCAGAAGCAGCGTCTGCGATGCGCTTGTTGCGCGCAAAGTAGCGACGGCTCGTGGCGAAGTGCGACCACGACGCGGACGCGAGACGAATCACGTCGAAGCTATCCTCGACGCACCACGGCGTCGATCCGCCTGTCGTTCGAGGAGAATTTCGGATATACCGGGCGGTACGAGCGATCGCTGCAGAGGAAGGAGTCTCCCGCCCAGACCTCGTGCCATGCCCGCTGAGGATCGCTCTCGTTTCGCTCTGGATCCTCGTCGGCATCGGGTCAAAGGAGGCGGGCGAGGACCGAGGATGGGCCTCTTCCTGCCATCCCCGATTTCGGAGTTGGGTTGGGATCCAACCGTCCACCCGTCTCGATTGGACGGGTCGAAACCGACTCCTTCCGGTCTGAAAGGGAAACGTTGAAAGGGGATTCCACGGTGGAGACCTGTAGGCCGTCCCACCGAATCCCGAGGTCGATCGAAGCGACCCTGCAACAGTGAATGGAGCGCGTGTCAGGAACCGCTGCAGCCATGGCCGTGGCGCGACATGCACGAGGTGGACATCACACACGGGGGATTGGAAGTGGAAGTGGGAACATCCGGTGGATGTCTCGCTGCTGCACCTTCATGTCGCGAGGGAGGGGCGAGGAGTCGACGCAACGAGGAAGATGGAGCGATGTGACCTCGGATGTGTGGGCGTGGCATCGAGACCAACACACGAAACGCTGCAGTCACAATCCATACGCTCTGCCCACATGCCAGCCACCTCGCAGTCGCATGTCCGCAGCGTCGCCTACGGACCCGGCACTCGATTTCGCCGCAGCCTCTCATCCAGGACGACGTGAAACGCTGCATACCTCGAAATTGGTAGAATTCATGCGTGGTTTCGACCGCAGCAACGCTTGTCCATCGCTGGATGCTGAAAATTGCAGCTGTTTTGCTCGTTCGAATCCGAACGAGCATCCCGACCACGCACAGGCCACGATCCTCGGCGGTCCTTTCACTATCTCCTTCTCTAGAAGTCCAAACAGGCGGCAATATGTCATCCTCGACCGTAGCACGCAGAGGATCCTGAAGATCGATCCAACGCAATAGACGGGAATTTTCCGCTTTGACCCGGCTCCTCTCGGGTTCAAATCTCTCGTCTGTTCGGTTCGAAAGGAGAACGAACCCGAAACGAATCTATCCCAAGGACCATTCGAACGTCGGCAAACCGCGTCGCATGGCGTTCCATGCGTCTCTGCCGATCACCACGCGACGTAAAAGCGCGGTGAAATCCCACGTGGACGTGATGGTATCCTCCGCGGTCGTCGGTGTGGCCTTGTGGGTGATGCAGGTGCGACTGCAGGAATTGGACCCCGAGCAACGAAAGGCCTGGAAAATGCACTACAGGCCATACGTGCCTGTCCTCCTCATGGTGTGGCTTTGGTCGGCGAACCTTTCCGTCTTCGACAGAGTGGGTTTGAAATGGCGTGCGGCTTTCCAAATCCCGAACGAAAACCTTCTTCCATCGGCTACCACCACCCGAAGAGTAGCGGCATTCTTGACTGCTGTGGTAGCCAGCAGCGCAGCTGCATACGCTTACTTTCTTGCTGGTGGATGGACCTGGGTCGCGGGGTACCAGCCTTTGATCCTGATTTTGTGTTTGCCTTCTCTCACCGTCCTGCCATGTGTTGTAGAGAAGCAAGGAAGTCCTGCTTTTTTTGCACAGACCCTTCGAAAGTGCATCTTGCCATTTCAGAGCGTACAGTTCCCAGAATTTTTCCTTGCAGATGTTTACACTTCACTGGCAAAGCCAATTTCTGATTTGGAAAGGTCCATGTGCCATTTGATGTTTGATCCACTCATGGAGACAGAGGGAATAACCTTATTTTGTGGGAATAAATCATGGATGCTAGCATGGTGGTTAGCTTGTCCGTACGTGATACGCTTCATCCAATGCATTTGGATGTTTGTGGATCACAAGGAACGAGTGCACCTATTCAACGCCATCAAATACTCCACGGCATTTCCCGTGATCTTTTTCTCCCAACTTAAATATCACTTACCAGAAGAGAGCTGGCTGCATTGGTGCCACTTGGCATGGCTTTTGTCTGTCCTGGTCAACAGCATTTACTCCTTCTACTGGGATGTAGAGCGTGACTGGGAACTAGGAGTATTTGCTTCAGGAGGATCCATCACACAGAATCGACTTCACTTTGGCACGAAAAAATTGTACTACACAGCAACGCTGGTCAATGCACTATTACGCACGAGCTGGACATATAAACTTTCCACACACTTGAGGCACAATGAGACGACCAATTTTACTATTGCACTTTTAGAAGTGGTACGTAGGTTTCAGTGGATTTTTTTTCGGATCGAGACTGAGTGGAGACGGGTCACGACAATCCAGACGAAGGACCATCAGTTGACTGGGCTCATGTCCACGCATTCGCCTTGAAGAAATAATGCTACGTCGTTGCTTGTAGTACTGGCTTGAGTTTTCAATGTGCGGGGCCAAAAGTTTGGGAGCTGTGGCATGGGTCCTCAGCAGCAAACAATAAGCGGTGTGCTGCGCCCTTGATCTACAGCTGAGGCAGCTATTGCACTTACGCAAGTAGCTTTGCCTCCTAACTCTGTAGGGTTCGCATCAGCGATGCGTTTTATGGCAAGTTCAACTTATGGTCTGCAAATGGACCACAGTATTTTTTGCTAGATTGGCAGCCTTTCCAGAAAATCTTGTCACTGATGTTGTTGGCCATGCTACCTAGTCTACAAGTTCGTTTTGGACTTGATATGTGCATAACGTTTCGTTTGTTTTACCTGCTCTGGTTCCTGAAGAGGTGTGCAGTGGCTACGTACCTGCAGTCCCCCATAGACGGTGCCAGTTGGAGTCCTGGAGCAACCTTTCATCCTTGCACATTGCTGCACTACTTTACCATACTTGCACCAAGAGAACAGGTCATGTTTTGATCGTGGGCTCCATGCAGCATAATGTATGTAAAAGTCTCCTTCCTCGTTTCCATAACATTTACTGATGATCCTACCCTACATTTGGCGGCTCCTCCTCTCGTTTGGCACATTCGATGGTCGACAATTGGGACATGAAGGTCCTTGGGTTCAAGGTGTACACAAGTAGACGACTCGAATTTGAATCCTCCGTTGTAGATTGTGGCTACTTTCATTGGTCCATGGCTCGGGCCGTTCGTTCTCGGTGATCGACTGCTTTCTATAGCTGGGACGTGACAACTCGAATAGGTGAGGTTCTCGGGATCCATTGGTGTCTCCCATCTTGCAAGGTAGCAAAGTAGTTGATAATACACCTCGCCTCCTCAAAGATGGCACTTTATTGGACGAACATGCTAGGATGTGGGAGATTGTGGCGTGTCTGACTAGCTGTTCCCACTCACTTGCATAGGTATGGTCTATGTGAAATTCCACACCGAGATAACCGCGCATGCCGCGGTTTGGACACATCAATGCTTCGCAAGCACGTGTGGAAATGTACTTCCCAAACACAAACAACAACGCAAACATGGAGAAGTTCGAAGCATGACGTTGATTCTTGAGTATGAGAACATGCTGAATCCGTTGACGAGAGCCGTTGTATCGTGTCACCCTCTTTGGTTCGTTCGGACCACTCGGAGGATTCGAACCGTGTCGACGATCGAAATCGTTCCCTCCCTTTCCACCGACGCGAGCGCATTAATCCACGCCATCCATCCGCAGGTTTCCACCTCATGGAACGCGCGTCCCACGTCACCTTCGTGCGCATGGCATCACCTTCGCACGGCGTGGCGTGGAGCACACATGGATGTGGTCCATGCTTCCACGTGGTTTTCCATCGCAGGGTCCTTCCTTCGATCGAGTTAATTTCGAGCGAGTTAACTTCGACGGTGGACGTGCATCGTTCGACTCGACCGACGATTCCATCATCTGTCGCACGTTTCGGATTGGCGCGCACCTTTCGAAGCGTTCCTGCGACGTGCAGGATGGGCGAGGATGCGAGACGAGAGGCGAAAGACGTTGCGGAAGACACCAAGGTCCTCCAGGTGCAAGGTGGGCGAGCGCGACGGTGTGGCGACGCCAATGGTGGCGTGTGGACGTGGCAGGATGCGTCGTGGTTGGACGAAGCTGACGTCGAGAGCATGCACGCTACGTCGATGCGCAGTGGTGGACTGGATTCCCATCGATTCGTTGAAAGCGTTGACGGACGGATTCGTGCGAGGTGAGCGGTCGATCGAAACGCAGCGAAAGAACGAAGCAGGCCGAGGGCAAGGACTGACCACGTGCGACTCTAGTCGAACTCAAGAACAAGCAAAACCTGGTGAGGGTAAGCAACGAAAGTACATAGACGAGAACATCGACGAGAATGCCTGGAAATATCTGACTGGAACGATGATGTTTGCGGGACGTGTGCAACAGGCAGACACGAGATCCTTCCCATCTGTGGGTGGTGCCATTGTCTGGAACGAGACCTTCGAGTTCGAAGGCGTCACAGGAGATGAAGAGCTGTGCTTGCATCTCTGCAACAGGAAGAAGAAAGGGAAAAAGGCCTACAAGAGGATTGCTGCTTGTGGGCTTTACTTGAAAGATGTCCTGAAGGCCCGTCTGCCACTGCGAAATCGATTCCAAATGTTCGATCCCAAAAAAAATCAGCAAGCTGGAGAGCTGGGCCTTCACTTGAGTTGGAAAGACTCAGAATTGTCTGCCAGGGGTCCAGGTACGTGCCGTTGTGCGGAGAGGCATTCGGGAAGCAGGAGCAGCTTCGAATGCCCCTGGCAAACCCCTCCAGTATTTGGGAGCTTGCTCTTGCGATGACTGACAGCAATGCTCCGCTTGCAACAGACGGTGCCATGGATGATTTCAATGCACAAAGGACAAAGCAACATACTACTCGTGCGTGGTGGCGGCTACCGCTGTACTCCTTGTTCATAGCAACCAGCGTGGCTGTGGTTGTGTCTGCACTGAAGAAAAAGGGGAAGAAAAAGAAGGGAGGGAATAAACAACACAGGGCAAGTTAGTTTATCGGAGCGAGTCGTATCCTCCAATCGTCTGCATGTAATAAGGAAGGAGGCGAGGATCCACATGTCAGCGCAGGATTCATTTAGCCCTGTAAATTCAACAGAGCAAAATCATTTCCTTCCTCATTTGACCACTCTGCCTGGAGAAGCTCCATGAAGGCAAGGCATACAACTCAGCCAACACATACGCCAGCGCGCGTCTGCACTTGCCACACAAGCGATGTATTTACGGTGATTGTTTGTATCCTGTCTTGCAGCGTCTTACTAAAACAGGTTGTTATTATTCACGTGTTCCGTATTCTTGCCTAGATGCAAGGCACCAAATGAAGATGATATTCTACTGGCACGAGCTAAGTGATAAGAGAGGTGCTCTTTGCTATCGATCAAGGGCCGAATACTCCTTTCTGTCAGCATGCACTTTTACCGTTCGTTTGGTGGAACTGGAGGGACTTTGATTAACCCCCAAGGCTCTTGGCCATGCACTGCGATGCTGGAGCACACCGTTTTCCATGAGTGTCTGCCGCAAACCCTGCTGGTATCAACTTTGTTGCTCGAGCTTGTTATCGCTCCAATCGGACCCACAGGCCAGGGGAGAAGGAGGCATCTCCCTCTTGCACGCCGCGGTCTGCCCTGTGTCGCTCGTCATTCCCCTGTGTGTGCATCTTCCTCTCTTCCAAGCACCAAGCAAACCCTGGGCCATGCTCCATGCACACACATGCAAACGCACACTTGCTCCCAACAGCACAGCCAAGCACAACCAATTTCATCCACGAACATCAAGCACACCTTTTCCTGCTGGTCCGTTCGGATCCGAGCCTTTCCTTTCAACCTTTCCTTTCGGACCCGAACGAGCTTCCTTTCGAAACCGACCTCGATTTCTTTTCAAAGGGGAATTCGCCTTGGTTCGGACATGGCGGACGGCATGGCCACGACGATGGCGCGCGCAAACGAGGCGCTTCTCGCGGCCATGGCGGATCTTCGGCGCGCCTGCAACGTCGAAGAAGCACGTCAGATCTACCGCAACGCCGCCCATCGGTTCCATCCCGACAAAGGCGGCGATGCAGACGCTTTCCGACGCCTGTCGGAAGCACTGGCGGAGCGCATGGACGTGCTTCGCGGCAGGAACGAGGCTGCTTTTCGAGCTCCAGAAGCGGCGAAGGTCCGTCCCAAGCCGCAGAAGAACGAAGAGAAGGACGACGTCGACGTTTGGTTGGCGAAAGCCGATGCGTCTTGGCGAGTTGGAAGACGGACCGACGCGATGGAGGAAACCGACGAGGCCGCGAAACGGTGCGCCAGGAACGCCAAAGCACACCTCAATTGTGCAGAGATGAGGTACAGGATGGGACAAGTGGTGGAAGCAGAAAAACACGCGAAGAAAGCGCTAGAAATCGATCCCCAATGCGGGAGAGAGGCCAAGCCATGGATGCAAACAGCCACACTCGATGGAGCGCAGGATGATGCCAACTTGGCTGGGGCCTCCAATGTGTGCGGGAGACACGGAGGCACTGTCATGCATTTGGAAGCATCGAAACGAGACAAGGCAATGCAAGGACGCGAAGATGACGTCCCTTGTACAACATGGGCATCTGCGTCATTGGATGGAACCTTGAAGATATGGGAAGCACCCTCCATGCGAATGATGGCAGTATTGCGGGGGCACACCGACAAGGTTACCATCCTGCATTGGGACCCTCACGAGCAGGATTGTCTAGCCAGTGGTTCCCTCGATAAAACCGCAAGGTTGTGGAGGAAAAACAACGGATCATGGCAGTGTGTTGCGGTGATGGAGGGCCACAATGGAAGGATCACCGATCTCGCCTTTGCGAAAGGCTCGAAAGAGAGAGAGCCAAGGCGTCTGCTGATAACTGCATCTACTGACAAGACCTTACGATCCTGGAACTTAGCAAATGGAGCCGTGGAGCGAATATTCAAGGGACATTCAGCACTTGTGCCCGCGCTGGATGTCATATCCCATGGCACCCTTGTTGCATCGGGTTCTGGAGACTGCACAGCTCGGCTTTGGGACGCGGAAGGAAACAACCGGCAAATACTCAAAGGCATGGAGGATGCCGGGGTCAACCTTGTACGTTTCAGCCCGGCTGGACCCGGTAGCATGGGTGGGACTGTCCTTGTCACCTGCCATGTGGACCCCCAGAGAGAAATTGGCAGTGTACTCATCTGGGACGTGGAAGGTAGATGTGGTTGGGTGGATGGCAGGATGGTTACACCTTTGAAAAGTTTTCATGGCTTTGGAGGGCGAATCAATGACGTTGACATGGTTGTCAACCAGGAGGGTGAAGTCTTACTGGCCATAGCAAGCTCAGATGGCCAAATACGTTGTATGGACATGCAAGAAGGCATATGCCTTTTCGATTTGGTTGGGGAACATGACATTAGCACACCCTATGGCATGAATAGATCCATCTTCAAAACCAAATTCTCTGACGATGGCAACCTGCTTGCCAGTGTTGGTGTTGACAATATTGTGCGCATTTGGCATGTAGAAGAAGGAACATGCGTAAGGACTTGCATTGGACATACTGCTGAAGTTCGTAGCTTGTTGTGGCTTGCTGATTCCACCACGCTCCTTTCTGCAGGAAATGATGGAACAATCCGCTGCTGGCAGGTGGACAAAATCTGAATGTCGATTAAAGGTCGTGATCGCATAAAAGCTGGACAATGGTTGACACTACCTGCGCAGCCGTTTTATCATTTGCCAGGTCAAAGGTCGGGTCCTGTATTTTAGCATGTAACTGCCGGTCAAGAGCGTAGCGCATTTGCCTGACCATGACCGCTACTTGGGCAGGTGCCTTCACAATGATGCGATCTAGGACCTTGATCGTACCACCCTTATGATCAACCTCAAGGTTGCTGCTGCCCAAAAGAAGAATGGCCATCGCTGACACGAGTGTGCAGTCGCAAAGATACACCTTTGAGGTTTTCATTTTTTCATGAAACACCAGAAAAGGGTGTTTATAATTGCTATATTTTGTGGGGTGTAACAAACTGGATGGATGGATGGCTACATCTTGGATCCCATCCTCCCACTTCTTGAGTGATCTATCCCAAGTGGCCACATTTGGTTGCAATGCCCCACACAGTACACCCTTTAGGACAGGCGCACACATGTCATTTCGGTTCCAAGGAGATGCAGAATCATCGTACCACTTGGCATGCTTGCTGAGATACTCCTTCTTGGGGGCGTGACCTTCCGTATTGCAAAATCCAACATCAAGCAAGAGTGATGCAAACTGCTCACGAAGCTCCTGGATCATGTGGAGTGCCTCAATGCTAAGGTAGTGCTCCTTCGCATACTTATACCCTGCTCTTGTCCCACTGCTCTGTCTTGCTCTTGACCAACCCTGATATGCCGCTACCATGGCAAGGTGATCACTCTCGCTGCCTGCAGCAAAGCTCTTTGATTTAGGCGCAATGAACGTCATATGAACTCTCTCTGCTGCATCGGCATTATCTGTGGGTGTGGAAAATGGTGACTTGTAGGTCAAGCAAGCAGAGATTGTTAACGCTGCATTAAGCGTCCCTAAGGCTGAACCAATGATGAGCAGCTTTCCTACACGCGGGTCAACTGGTAGCCTTGCAAGATGCCGTCCAAGCGATGTCAACTCCTCTGCTTCATCAAGTGCCCCTACTTCATGCAATGTGCGCACTGCCACCTCAATGGCCGCTTTCGGTGGGGGCTCAGGGCATTTGGACAAAAAGGAAGCTGCATTGCCAAGGTGCATGAGTTTGATTTGCAAGATCAAATCCACAAGGGACGCTCTTGCTATCTCCGGCAAAGCGTGCTCAGGAAGGGACGCTATTCGTGCTCTTGTCAGCAGCGTGAAACACTGCCCCTCTTGGACTCTACCAGCACGCCCCTTGCGTTGTCTCAGGCTGGCCCCAGGTGCCCAAACTTCCGTTAAACATGACATTCCCCTCTTGTAATCCATTCTCATCTCTCTCATTCTACCAGAATCTACCACAAACACAATGTCGTCAATAGTGACTGATGTTTCCGCAATATTTGTGCTCAGAACAATTTTTCGTCTGCCTTCTGAAGGCTTCCTGAAGACAAGCCGCTGCTCATCAGCCGGAGTGGTGCTATGCAATGGAAGAATCAAATGCCTCCCTTTTGTATCAGAGAATCTATGCGAGGCAGAAAGCCTTCCTTTCAAAGTTCGGATTTCTGCTAGGCCAGGAAGGAACACCAGAATTGCTCCCTCACCCATGTGCTCGTCGATGTGTGAAAGAAGGTCCTCAATGAGTTCGTAGTCGATTTTGGACTCGTCCACTATTGCTAGAGATCTCCTTGTGGACTTGCTAAGCCTTTCATATGCTATGGGGTCGTACAAGGGGTTCAATATCTGTTTGGAAGCCTCTGCCTCTTCGTCTCCCCAACCAGCAGAAACAATGTGTTGCTTATTCTGAGAATAGGCTTTCTTATGTGCCAGTCGACCGTACCCACGGTGAGGACGCAAGGCAGCCCAGCTGTCGCTCTGGAGTTGGTATTGGAGGCTTTCGTAGATATCTTCCAGGTAAAACTGCTTCACTGGAAAAGTTCTACCCTGGGCTTCCAGGACAGGACAGTTTCCCAAGTATTCTGAGAAAAGAGATGGATCAATGGTGGCACTCATGAGGACCAACTTCAGCGGAAGTTCATGCTGAGCAGTACGGCGAGCGTTTTGCAGCTTTCGCAGTAGGGCCAAAAGAAAGTCCCCTTGCATGGTACGCTCGTGGATCTCATCAAGTACCACATGAGACACACCGTGTAGACCTGGATCTGCCGCCAAACGCCGCAGCAAGATTCCAGTTGTACAGTACAAAATCTTTGTGTCTGGTGTCGCTGCATGTTCAAGACGAACTGCGTACCCAATCCTGCACTTGTTCTTACCAGGTGCAGGCCCTTCTCGCTCGTCTGCCACACGTTCGGCTAAAGAGGTTGCTGCAACTCGTCTAGGTTGGGTGCAAACAATATTGCACCAGCCACCCCTGCCAGCCTCTGCTGCAGCGTCAAAAATGTACTGCGGAATTTGCGTAGTTTTTCCACATCCCGTATCACCACAAACGATAACAGAATCGTGTTCTTCTAGAATTTGCAGCAAGTCGTCTTTTATATTTAGTACTGGCAGTTGGCTACGGAGTTTTTGCATCCTTGATCCAGCGGTACGTTTCGACCATCGGTCAAACTCCTCCTTCAATGCATTGTTTTCCTGCCTTATTCTACGTAACTCTTGCTCCTGAAATGGACGATGAATCTCACTCTCTAAACTATCTCTCAGCAAAGTCTCGTCCTCTCCAGCTACATTCCCACTGCACCCTTCATGGGACAAAATATCCGCATCGGATCTGTCAGAAATGACCCGCTGAATGAGCGCACCTTTCAGAGCCTCATAATCATCCTGATCTTTGTCATTGCCCTGCTCAAACATGCTCGGTTGTGCAAGCCTCTGATTCATAAGATTTACCCACAGTTCCGCAAAGACAGGAGGCAATACTTGGTGGATAGGTCGTTCGCTACAGAGTGCAAAAAGTGCACGGGTGGCCACAGCATTTTGCGCATCTTGTATACTATCATATACAGCGGCATCTTCTTCCTCCCCGAAGGTGAGTGGGCCACAATCCCTTCTGCGCGCCCTCCTACCGCCTACTTTCGACGGCACGCGATCGAGCGTAACTGTGTACTTGTACCCAGATTGGATCCCAGAGATCTTATTGAACTTTGGTGGTGGAATGTCTTCTCTTGTGCAGTGTTGCTGTAGGAGTGCTTTTGGCGGAGTGTGTTTTACTGCAGGTGCTTTTGTAGGTGGCTTCTGCTTTGCCTTCTTCGGTTTCGTAGAAACAGAATTCGAGGGCACTAGGTCCTCCAAGGTCACCGAGGGTGCCTCTGGTTCTCCCCATGCTTCCACATTTTCCTCGTCAAAAAGATCGAGTGTAGGTGGTCCATCATCTTCGTCCTCTTGGTCCAAAGTGTTTTTGGCCTGGGTTGTATCCGGCTGCTCCTCTCGCACTACAGGTGGACCAGCATCCTCATCAGGGAACTCGCGAAGGACCTGGGCAAGCATGCGCGTACGTTCAGAGGCTTCCTTTTGAGCTCGAGCATCGCCATCCTTCTTTGCTTCTCGCGCAGATTCTTTGGCTTGGTTCAATTGGGCTATGGCTTCGGCCTTGCTTCTGGGACGAGGCACTTCTACGGGTGGAGTGGCTTTTTGAGCAGTGTTTAATGCAGCCATCGGCATTTCGTCCCATTCTTCCTCGCTACTGGCTTCTTCGACGTACCTCAGGATCCATTGAGCTTGGTCTTCGTCCAGTGCTTTCAATCCAGGTTTGGGTGGACGATCTGCGTGTTCCGTGGCGTGTGTCGTATCCATGGTTTGCTCTTGCTCTTGCTCTTCTTCTTGGGAGGTGTGGGATGCGCACACCTCTGGTTCCCATTGTTCCACCTGTGCAGCCACCACTTTGACGTCTCCTTTCTTCTCTGAAGCTCCTTTTCCGCCACGATACCTGGCTGGTAGCGATTCGGTGGGTGCGTGCAGCAGCATCCAATCGATGGCTGCGTGTGCGTCCAAGCTGCCGACAGGCAACGCTTGGAAGGCCATGGCGACAACTTCGTGTGCGAAACCTGCGTCTCGGACTTGGTCGTAGACGTCTCCCAGCCTCTTCTTCTCTAGCACGTCGTTCTGCTTCGCGAGCACGTCGCGAGGTGCTGCGCTTTCCACGTCCAATTGTATCGTTTGCAGCAGCTGTCGCACACGTGCTTCGCTCTCCACGCTCAGCTGCAGCGCCTTGCTTCCGCACGTCGTCGACGCTTGCTTCGCTTGCCCTTTCGCTTCCTTGGACGCCGGCGTGCGTCGTTGCGATCGGCTGTGGCGCGGCGCCATCGCCTCACGTGCGTCGCTGCAGTGCAAGTGTGTCGTGGACGTGTTGGTGGTCGTCCAAAAGGCAGCGCCTTCACGTGCAACAAGCGCGGTGCTAGACGATGCGATGGATCTTCACGAAGGAAGTTGTGCACGTGGTGGAGATGGCTTGCATGGAACAGACGTCCGCCTGCACGACGTGCAAGTGGCACGTGCAAGACGCACGAATGGCACGTGCAAGTGGTGCAGGTGGAAGCAAACGCTGCAAGTGCAAAGCGTGCACGATGTGTGGTAGGAAGACGTGGGGAGAGCATGTGTTCAAGCTTGGATGGCAACGAGAGTGTTCGTCGACACGATGGTTGGCGGTGTGGAAGCTCATCGAAGTGGATGGATGGATGGATGGATGGCACTCGTATCTAGAGATGGCATTGCTCCGCATGGAGTCATGGAGTCATGGTATCATTGGTATGGATGGATGAGTTTGCATTCGTAGGAATGGATGGCATGGCCATGCTGACATGGATGGAACCATGTTGACATGCATTGCATACGTAGGAATGGATGGAACCATGTTGACATGCATTGCATACGTAGGAATGGATGGAACCATGTTGACATGCATTGCATACGTAGGAATGGATGGAACCATGTTGACATGGACGGATGGATGCATGAGCATGCATCGGTGATTCCTTGCACGTCGTGTGTCTTCCTCCCCAGCACGCGAGTGGAAGGAGAGGTGCCTCCATGCCCACATCCATGCCGATTGGCACAACTGCAGACGTGTGCGCGTGTGTGTCGCACGGCGATGGCCGCGTGATCGTGCACACGCACAGGCGCAAGCGGCATGGAAGGCGCCGCAGGACGCGTGCAGAGGGCGGTGGAAGCGTGCGTGCCGCCGAAGGAATGGTGGCATGGACGCGTGGTGGCCATGGACGCAGGCGCGTGCGACGCCATGCCGACGCCGCAGGCGCTCCTGCAAGCGCTGCGTGCGGGTTGCCTGGGCGTGTACGACGTCGGAGACGTGCGGATGGAGAGCTTGGTGCGCAAACGCGACGTCCTGCTGCTGTGGACAGGCTACTTGGACCAGCTGGTGGGACGCGTGCGACGATGGTTGACGCACGGCGCGAACCACGTGCGCGTGCTTTGCGCGCGATCCGAGGACGCGCACGCCGCTTCCTCGCGCTCCTCCTTCGACGAGGACGCCTACGAAGCCTTTCGAAGCCACGTGGACGCTTGGTGCGACGCCTTCGACGACGTGGAGCTGCCCGACGTGCGCGTGGACGTCGTCCATTGGCCGATGTACGTGTGCGCCACGTCCTTGTGCGCTTCGGCGTCCTTCCATCTGCCGCTGCACGTCGTGCATGGCGCACCGGACGAGCCGCTCGACCTTCCGAAGCGCACGTGGAAGCGTTCCTTGCGCCACGCCATCCGTCGGACCGCCGCGAAGCAGGATGCGATGGACGTGGAGAAGGCGCACGTGGTGGTGTCGCCGCGCGCGCCGTCGGATTCCACGTCGCACGCGGACGTGGACGTGGCCAAGGAGACGGCCATCGCGTTGATGGACGCGGTGATGCAGCTCGGCGGACGCATGGCGTCCACCGTCGCACGTGGACGCCGAAGTCGACACGTCGCACACGCCATGGCGGCTCTGCCGAGCGCACCGATCCGCAAAGACGCGCCGAAGACCACGCTGGTGCTCGTGGATCGCAGCACGGACCTCCTCGCGGCCTTGCGAAGGGATCCGTGGCGCGAACGTGCGCGCGAAGCCACGTGCGACGTGCGCTGGCAGCAAGCGGGCATGCCGACGATGCGACAGACGTGCAAGTGGAAAGTGGAGGTGGACGAGAAGGAGAAGAAGCGATGGAAGAAGCAAGCCAACGAAGACAAAATCGCCATGGCCTGTGCAAGCGGCGGAGACGCCACGTCGGCGTTGAAACGTGCCGTCGACGCGCTCCACGGCGAAGAAGAAGCGTTGGTCGACGCATGCGCACGTGTCGGATTGGCCTACGCGTGCGCCGGTGCGTACCTGGATCGCCAGTTGGAAATGGGCGCCTCGCCGTTCGACCTGGAAGAAGAAGGCATGCTCCGACGTGCGATGCGCGCAAGGCTGATGCGCCATCCGGAAGAATCCGCACGGGAACCGTGGCTGATGGACGTGGTGGACGTGTCCAAGGCAGAGGTCGGCAAACGAAATGCAGCCATGGACAATCGTGTGGAAGAAGTGTTGGACAAGCTGCGAAAGGTGGCCTACACGGCAAGGCAAGAAGCGCAAGGTCCGAATCCCCATCAGACCGCGGTGGCCGCAACGGTCGAAGAGTTCCTCGATGGGAAAGACGTGCCGGGATTCACGCACGTGCCCACGTCCTTGGGTGCACTGATGCGCACAGGATTAGGTGCGCTCGGCCTCAAACAAAGCCACCCAAGCCAGAATCCTTTGGTGGTGGTCTTCGTGCTGGGCGGAATCACCCACGGAGAGATGCGTGAAGTACTGGAGGTCGCGAAAAAACACGGGAGGGAAGTGGTCGTGGGTGGAAGCCATGAAATTGAACCCATGGATGCTTTCCGAGGGATCATGGCAGGTTCTCCTGGGTACCAATAATGCGCCACCCCACCCCATCCCAACGGCAGAATTGTTGGTGCAGACAAGAATTTGGCAAAATCGAATCGATGTGCACGTGCTTGGATTGAATTTCATTGGTGAACCGAAGGTACGGACAATGACATCTACCGACGTCCGCGCTTGCCACCAGGTGCCTTCTTGGCCTTGCCTTCCATGGAAAGGCGCTTGGTGGACTTCACCGTGGTGGTGGGACCAAAGAAGGATTCCAAGCGCCCCTGGGTGGCCTTCCCGCGAGCGGAGTTGATGCGCTCGATCACCTTCTTCACTCTGTCCTCGTTAAATTGGCGGTCACGCACCAAAAATTGGATCAATCCCTCTTCGTTCGGCACAGACCATTTGAATTCGGGGATATCCTTCTCCTCCAGAATCTCCGGCTGGAGGAAGAGCTTCTTCGCTTCTTCATGGATGAAGTCTTCCGGCACAACGTACTTGTCCTTGTCCAAGGACTTCAAGATAGCCTTGATGCTATGATGCTCTTTGATGAGCTGCAAAGCTTTTTTTGGTCCAATCCCTCGGATTGTCCCGCAATAATCGCACCCAAGGAGGATGCACATGTCAACAAACTCTTCGTGGGTGAGCTGAAGCTCCTGCAACACCTTTTCCAGTTCGAACTCCATCACATCCAGCTTTGCACTGGGAGGTGCCATGAGGTTCCTGGCCAGGCGCGAGGCGCCGAAGGTCAGGGCATCCATGTCCTCTGTGGCAACTGCGTACACCAGCCCTCTCCGACACAGGTCGGAGCACTCGGCTTCTGCTTCGGAGGGAGCTTCTATGACCGGAACACCCATGTAACGCAGCAATTCCTTGCATTCTTCGTTGTGTTGTTTTGTCACTTTGACTGTCCTCTTGCTGTATTTCTCAATGGCTTCTTGATCACCTTTCTCCTTCGCTTCTTCCAGCAAGGCGGTAGCTTCCCCTCTCTTGCCCAATCGCTTTCCTAATTCGCCTCCTTTGAGTTCCGGGGGTTTGCCATCGAACACGTACACTGGCTTGATGCCTGCTTCCAGCATCCTTGCGGTGCGATACAACATCCCTTGCAAGTGTGCAGTCGATTCTCCCGTTTCTGTGGTCAACGTGTCCGTTCCAGATCGGCCCACCACCACCATCGCTTGGTAAATGTGCATGCTGGCATCCACCGCTACACGTCGGCCGAAGAAGCTCTCGAACTTCACCTTGCGACTTGCTGCAGGTGCTTCGTCGCCAAGCAGCTTCGTCAAACCTTTGATTCCCATCGGACGCACGAGACACCAGATCCGCGGTCGGATCTCCCGCCAAAATAATCCGTTGGCTCCCGCTCCTGGAGCACAAGTTTTCGCGGGAAATCGATCTAGTGGACGAACCCATCCAATCGGTTGGCACACACGAGACCAATGCACATGGCAAGACTCAAAGTCACGTTTCGAATCAACTAGTGACGAGGAATCGTGCAAAACAAGCTTGCCGCTTGTTGAGCTTCAAAAATCCATTGGATGGATGAAGAGTAGCGTGCCAAGGCCACAAAAGCCAAAAGAACGCGTGCATGAAAGAACAAACTCAAGATTTTTGGTTGTTGCATGGTGAAGATGGGAGCGTCAATGCCCGAGTAGGAGGCAAATTTGCAACGGTCCTCCTATGCGTGAGGGGCAGTTACGAGAGGAGGAGAATATGAATCCTTGTTGTTTACGAGCAGAGGTGCACTTTTTCTAGTATGCGTATGTATGCATAGAATATTTCAAACCACCAAGCTCATGACAACGAACGGAAATCGATTCACTAGAATTCTGATTTCTATCACCCACTTTAGCTTTCGTGAGTGTAGGCATCGCATCTCTAGTACATATCCTCGTCGGGTAGGGTTGACGTCAAGCCATCTTCGCAACTCCGCGCCTCACTATTGACCTACTTTCGCTAGGAAGTTGACTTTTGTCCTCCTCGTTCAATTCAACTCAGCCATTACATTCCGATAATTTTGAGACTATCTTGTTTGGGATATTCTTTTTCGAAACGACTCACGCATTCTTCTCATCGTCAAAGAATTCCGTGACTTTGTTCCCCGATTACCGACACTAGAAACTTTACCATCTTTAGAATGCGTCTACCGTTCAAGGTTAGAAGCTAAAATGAGAGTCTGACAAAACTTCTTCCTATTGATGCACGCGTTGGATGATTGATGGTCAAGGAACCGAGATACGATACGACTCGTTCGATTTTCGCGGTCGCTTGAAGCAAGCATGCACGTCAAAAAATTTTAAAGACGGACTTGATTTCTGAGGCACGCTTGATGTGTTAAACGACATGCGAAGATTCTAGACACCGATTCCCAATGGAACCTTGGCCGACAACTCCATGTTTCGGCATGCCTCTTCGCATCGTTCTTCTCTTCCACCGCGAATCCGTTTTCGCTTCTCCCACGATTGCATCTCTTCTCCATGCCAATCCAATTGTATTTTGAGCTGTCTTTCTGCCGTTTCCTAGCATCAACATTGTCTTTGCACGTGCTTCGGTGGTGGCTTCGCAAAGTGCCTCCTTCCATCCTCGACATTTAAGCGAAGAGTTAATCGCACCGGGACGACGCTTGCTTTCGTCTCTGCACATCGACGTTCACGTGTGCGTTTGGCGCACGCGAAGCGCGTCTTCATGCCGACTGGGAAGCTGCTGGTGACGCTGCACCGAGCCGAAGTGAGTGCAGGAGGATGCGGATGCATGCAGCCGACCACGTACGCGGTGGTGCAGCTGGGAACGGTGGTCAACCGACGCTTGGGCGGACAGCAGTTCCGGACCGTGCGCGCCAAAGGCTACGAACCGAGCTTCGAACAAGTCTTCACCTTCGACGTGCGGGAAGGAGATCCAAATGTGGTGCAGATCAACTTCTTCTCGCCCAGCTTCCTCGGTGATGACGCCGCAGGTGCCACAAGCATCCCGCTCTCTGGTGTGCTGAGTATGGGCAGTACAAGAGCCAATTATCCTTTGTTGAACGTCCATGGTCGGCAAACGGGACTGGTTGAGGTTTCCATGAAGTGGGAAGGGGCAAGAAAACCTGCCATGGATTACCTGAGGTCGGTCTTTGAAAAAGTGGACAAGAACCACGATGGACAGATCGACAAGCGGGAACTCATCATCGCACTGCGGAAGGATCCCGACGTAAGTGCGCTGATGCAGCTCCCGGCCAACATTAGACAAGAAGATGGTACGCGGGACACTTTTGAGAAGGTATTTCAGTCAATTGATGCAGACGACTCCAGGACCATCACATGGAGCGAATTCCTCACCTACTTTGAAAAGAACTTGGCCCAAGATCAAGCACAATATCGGGAGAGACCGCCAGATGCCTATCGACCTTGGAATCCATATCATGTACCAGATACAGCAGGCTATAATCCGACCAGGATGGGTGGGCATTTCATGCCAGGTGGATACCATGGGCAGCCTGCCCCCGGCACATATTCCACTGGGTACCCTGCGAACGGGGCGGGAGGGCCGGGGGAACAAGGGTATGCAACAGGATACGCAGCAGGCCCTCCACCTTCTGGCTACCCGCAGAATCAGGGACCACCTCCGGGTTATCCTACGCATTGAGGCCTCGTCCCCTGGCGTGTATTGTAGGTAGTGAGTTGGGTGTGTTTCAAACAACTTGATTGGCTTATCATATCGTTTTAAATTTCTTTCCAGCTCAAAAGAAGCTGTTCTGTGAGAACCCTCCATCAGCAAAACTACCTGAGTTGCTGTGAAAGGTAGGCGCAACTGGTGGCCGAAGCCCACGGGCCGAACCCTGCGTAGGAGGGCCTTCATTTGCCGGAGCCAGCCCATCTTGCCTGAAAGCAGCAAATGGCTGCAGACCATCTGCTGGTTGCATGTAGGAGTAATTAGACTGAGCTTGGATGCTGGGCATGCTTTTTTCTGCACCACTGCCTCTCTTAGCAGGAGACAATCCGCTGGAAATACTAAGGTTGTCAAGAGAAAGCTTCACCTTGCCTTGTCCTAGATCATTGAGATACGAATTGGCCTTCTCCCACTCAAGCTTCTTTCTGGCAGATTTGCTTGCGGAGGACTCAACACTTGCAGGCGACGTAGAAGAGAACGGATTCACCGATTTGCTTGGTCCGGAAGCAGGTCCAGAGACTCCATGCGTTTGTGCCGGGGCGTTTGTCTTTTGGTGCCATGATCCCATCGATTGTGCCACTTTGGCAGGAGGCTCATATTGCGGCAGGGATGAGGGCCCAGCAGGCCTTCCAGGATTGTTTGTGTATAAGTTGGCTGGCTCTACTGTCTCTTCAAAACCTGAAATATCTTGGTTGAAATCCACAAGCTGCTGTTCGGCTTGCCCATTAAACTGTCCCCGATTATCCTGCTTTCTGCTGTGTATGGGTTTCTCCTGCACCTGACCAAATTGCTGTGGCATTGCTGTTCCTTGCATGTAAATCAACTTTTGTTGCTGTCTCTGGGACCCTTGATCCGGTCTTTGCATTGAATGGTAAGGCTGAGGTATTGTTTGTTGCTGTATGCGGCCTTGCACTTGGGAAGGGGGCCGTGGTAGGGGCTGTTGTCGGGGGGGATGGAGTGGTTGCTGTACAGGAGGTTGCACTTGTCGCTGTTGTCCTTGATATACCGGCTGTCCAGCTGCAGGATGTACTGAAGAGTTTGCTTTGTGCACTGGTGATGGTGGCCAGAGATCAGTGGAGTGAGCCCGTTCAAGCTTCTTTCCTGGTCCTTGACTGTTTTGAGAGGATCCGCTCGATTGCCATCCTTCAGAGCCTCTTGGTGTGGCCACCTCAACTCCAAAGTTCCCTCCGTAATATCGGTCCTCCCCACTGCGTACACTGGCAGGTTTCTTGGGTGTGACTGGATCATGCATGACAATGTTACCAGGTGCCACGACAGCCTTCCTTCCAGAATCACGGTCGTAATTGTCGTTTGGATACTGACGAGGGCTTCTTTCATTGTAAGTTTGGCGGCTGCCTTTGGCTGTGGACTGCACGTGTCCAGAATGATGTCCGCTTATTTGCCTGGTTGTGCTACGGGCTCGTTCCCGCTCTTCTGCAAGCAGTTCCTCGTCGTTGGCAAGTCGGAGCAACTCATCTGCTTTGCCTCTCACGATGGATCCGATGTCTTTTCCTGTTGCTGGGTCCGTGTAACGGAACGCATTCTTGATTTCTTGAACTTTTACGTGCATGATCCCAATGCGTATGGGATTGCAGCAGCTGGGGTGTCCGACCTTCATCAGGTAGTCGATCACCTGCAGGGCCTTGGAGCATTTCCTCCACTTGCTCCCACGTTCGTCCAGCCTCTCTTCCAGCACACGAAAGATTGCTTCGAAGCTTTCGCGGCTGTCGTAGGAGGCAGCAGCGAGTTCACGCAATTGCGTGCCTGTCGGTCCCCATGCCTCCGAGGTTGTAGCTTCACGTACTTTGGTCTCAATCGGATGTGCACCACGGACTTTCGCTTTGAATGCTCTCGAAGCCTTCGAAGCCTTGGATGCTCCGCTGTAAATCATGCTTCCACGTGCACTTGCGCACTTCGTGAGTCGCTTCGACGTCGGCCGACGGTGCTCGACCTTCGCTTCGGACCCCGTGTATGGCGAGCACGCGCCTCCAGCACGCCTTTCGTGCGGTCTTCCAGGATCTGCTCGTAAAAGGGTACTCGAAAACACCGCTTTTGCGCCGTTTCGAGGCTCGTGGTGGCGATGGCAGCGGCCTCGTGTTCGTCGATCGCCACGCGTAGTTCGACGACGTCGAAGCCCTTGCTACCCTACCGCGCCCAAAGATATCGATCGGGGAATGGAAGATCGCGATGTGCGATCGAGATCAGGATCCTGCCATTCGAGATCTCGCGAGGGTCGGGATCGAACCGGGACGAGTCGGGGAAGGCTTGATTGGGAGCCCCAATCAAGAGATCGGGTTCAAAAGGAAAAATTGAAGGGACCGTGAACGGTTTCGCGACAAGTTCGCCCGCCACGAGGGTAGATGCGTGTGGCAACAGACCCATGCAGAGTGGAGACTGAGAGAAGTGTTTGAGACAAGCTCAAGAGCGAAGGAGCCCCTGTGCAATGACAAAGTTGACGCACGGTAGCGGATGGTAACGTGATGTGGTGCGTCGTAACAGCATTTATTCACCCTTGATCCTGTGCACGACGGAAGTGGGCAATGCGTAGGTTGGGTCGACCTCTGCTAAACCGGGGTACTGCATGAGGGACAAACCTGCAATCCCAAAAAAGGTGTGGTACACGTCTACCATGTTTCCCACGCGATCCGATATCCCTCCATCCACGTCTTGGCAAGACATGATGAATTCTTTCAGCTTCTCCTGATCTATCCAGTGTATCCTTCCAATGATAGAAAGGCTCGAAAGCACCCACCAAGAATAGCAAACATCTGGTAACTTTTCAGGACGTCCATTCAAGCCACCTCCCATTGTCTGTCGCTCGCACAACCACCAGCCCAACAAATCTTTGTCCACCGTATCTAAAGCATTCCCAATGGCCAACGCACCTATGCAACAGAAAATTTGCCCTGCATGCGACTCTCCACCAGGTAAGCAACCGTAGCCTCCATCAAAGTTCCGACAACTTTGCACAAACTTGATTGCCTTGTCCATATCGATGGCGTCGAGTTGACCAAGTAGATCAAGGCAGCATAGAGCACAGTATGAGAACCGTGTGTCGATCTCACCCCACCTGTCGCCTGCGAAGGACCCATCTGGCTGCTGCAAACTCTTCACGTATGATACTACTGTGGCCACGTCCAACAGGTCCAGTCTGTCTAGCAGCACCAGGATTTGCACTGCACTGAGTGTGTAAAGCATATGGGGGTCATGGCCCACATTCCCTGCAAATCCTCCACAATCTCCTTGACACTTCATCAACCATTCCAGCATGCTATCCAGCTCCATTTCCTGCAATTTTCCAATCAAGTGCATGGCTGTGAGTCCCCAATACACGCCGCTGACCCGGATGTGTTCTGTGACCAAGCTTTCCAGCGTTTCTTCCTTCTGGCTTTCTAGGCTCTTGATGTATCTCGCATGAGCCTCAATATCCAGTTCGACGATCTTGGATTCTTCACTCATTCCGAAACGTCGTTTTTTCTTCAATCCCGAACGTCCGTGCTAATCCTCTACGATTTCGAGAAACTGTCCAAACTGAGACCGTCGACAAGCCCGACCTGGTGACGCTAATGGTTTTGCGGGCCCTTGCTTGACTTCGATACCTCCGAATCGATGCTTGTCGAACGCTGAATCCAATCCTTGTCTTGAATATCGTCAATAGAAGACGACTTCGCCGCTCCAAGGCACGTTTCGCGCCGAAGTTGCCGACGCGATGGATTCGGAACCACGTTTTCTCGATGGAGAGCCCGTTTCTTAGGTTCTTTTCGTCGATTGGATGGATGGATTGGGACACTGTATCATTAGACCCGATTGCTCGCCCTTCTATTCTTCTCTCGGACCGGTCTAGGACGTCTGCTATCATGCCTATCCCACGAGATTGATTGACCTTCGTGGCTGAACCACAACAGTGTCCGAATCATCTTCCACGTTGGTGTGGAAAGAAGAAGAATGAGATTCGTCGTCCGTGAGTAGTGATCGGGCGTTTTTTTCGTGCGGCCTACTAGCCCATCTCGTTGCTAGTGCTTGGTTTGGATCGGAGGTGAATGGCAATGGTTGTAAGTCTTAAGTTAGTCTGTTCTTCCCACTAGGTCATTGGGGCAACGATTGTTCAACCTCAAAGACGCTCTTCTCTCCCACTCGCATCTCAACACAGACCGGACTCGATAGAATCCGTGTCTTGTTTCGAAACGACGCACTTCTAGGAAAGTTCTCAATCTTTTTCCTGAAGGGAGCATTCCCATCATCCGCCATCAACCTTGCTGCAACGCAAAGCTTCAACCTCCCAAATTAGGAAGTGCCTTTGCCTAGAAGGCAAGGTCTTCTTAGCACGAGAGTACGTGTGGAAGAGGGGTCACAAGATTCGGACATCCTTTGTTGCTTAGAAGCTTTCCATGGAAATGGGGGTTGAGCAAAACGAGTCGTGCATGGCTCGTGTGGATCCCATTGACGATTCCACCGTTGGTACAATTGTTAGATCGTGGTATTGGGGACCATTTACTACATGGCACACGCTCGTACGCTTGTATTCGCCACCTTTGGATGAATTTGGCATTCGAACATAGTATCGAGTAATCCGTCTCGATCAAAATGTTTTCTCTGTTTTTAGGGAACGCGGGATGCATTGTCTCTTGGAGAAGCAAGAAGAATCCAACAAAGCCTCCACGGCTCAGCTCGTGGAGTGTATTGGCAAAGGTGCTTGGGATCGTTTTGTCAAGAGGTCAAGGGGGTAGAACACATCCGTGTCAAAGCCAGGACATTTCACGTCGGCACGTTCCAAGCTGCACGTGCTCCGTTTTCCGTTGGACCACACCTCGTCGAGGGCGCACCGCCGCCTTTTCCACGTTCCCAGCGGCGTTTCTCGTCGGATCCAAGCCGCCGCCGCCATCCACGCGCCACACACACACTCTCTCTCTCCTCTTTCTCTCTGTGGTCTGGGTCGTCCTGGGTTCCTGGGCTGGGAGAGAAGAAACTCCCCAGGGAGGGGTGGAGGTCGCATGGGTTCGAAACCAAACCGGACGTGGTTTTGCGACGTCGGCAATCGGCGTCGGCCATGCCGCGAAAGAAAGCGACGCACGCGACGCCTCCGCCGAGCAACGCGCTGGTGCAGGCGGCAGGAGATCTGGCCGCCCGACAGGCCAGGCGGATGGAGGCGGAACGGGACGCCAAAAGGAAGCGGAAGGAAGGGGCGCCGAAGCTGCCGCCGTTGCCGGATGTGTCGGACCACCAAGACGTGGAGCTCGAACTGGAGGTCGAAGACGGACCTGGACCCAGGATGAAAGTGGCGAAGAACTTCTTGGAGCTCTACGAAGCTGTGCTGATCTGCATCAAAGGGCTGGAAAGCGGCGTGGGCGCTGCTGTGGCCAAGAGCCTGAACGGACTCGCCAAGTTTGCCTCCCAGGCAGATGATGGCGAACTTGTGATGCTCTGCAGAAGACCAGGGATACTGGAAGCGCTGGCGTATGTCATGCAAAACTGGAGGTTCACCAAGTTCACCGAATCAAAAGGATCCTTCCAAGAGCGTACGAGCCGAACGTGGATGGACGAAGAAGACATACACGATGGTTGGCAACTGGTGGAGGACGAACTGGTGTGGTGCGAAGAGGTGTTCAGCAAAAGGGTTGCAGAGCATAACTACGAAAGCAGCTTCCAAAACTACGGCATCTGCGCATCGAGCATCCTTTACAACTTGTCCTTGCACAAGTTGACAGGCGGGATCATCGCAAAGAACCGGTATGTGCTGTCGGTGGCGATTTTTTGCGTCGAGGACATGGCCAAAGAGGACGCAGAATTGGTAGAGAACGCTGCAGAAATTCTGTTGAGTGCAGCAAAGTATCTGGATCTGTCAACCTGGAAGCCGAAACCGGGTATGCGGAAGGAGGATATTGCACCCTTCGCCAGCCAGGAGCGACTGCTGAAGGTGGTCGAAATGCTGATAAAATCGCAAGAAGAGAGGCAGCACATGTTGGGATGCAGGATACTAGCCAAGCTAGCGTCAACGCCAGCAAATGAAGAATGGGTGATCAGTTTTGGGGCGAAGATGGCGGAGCGATTAATTGAGCTCCTTCGCAAGGGAAGCAGGGACTCCAGGGCCGCGGCGGTGGATGCGATTCATAGTTTCACGCAATCAGACTCCACCAGTTGTCGCAGATTTGGCAGTTGTCCGGGTTGTTTTTCAGCACTGATCGACGCTTTATCAGTGGCTTCCACAACGTTTGATGAGTTGGGTTGGAAGTCTGCACTGGTCCTCGAGCATTTGGCCGCAGATTCGCGGAATCGAGAGGTCGCTAAGTCGTTCGAGGGGGACATAGCCAACCTTGCCATGAGCAAGACGTGGGCGGCCGATGTAGCGGCTAGCACCTTATTAGGGCTCCGTCTCAACGAGGTTTCACGCACATAATAAAAAAGCACGCGAATTGGCTTACATCAACCTCAATCATCGAGGTTTCCTTGTTCACTTTTCCTTCAGCACCACTCCTTCTCCACCTGCAATGATGACCACGTTGGCCATGTCCATGAACAGGCCGTGTTCCACTACACCAACAAGTCCCTCGATAGCTTTTGCTGCTGCATAGGCATCCTTGATGGGCTTTTCGAAGTACAGGTCGACGATGTAGTTGGAGTTGTCGGTCACATAGGGCTTGTCCCCTTCCATGCGGAGCTTGGCCGTGCAACCGGCCACTTCTGGCAGGTTTTGCAGCCGTTGCAGGTTGTATTCCCAGCAGAACTGGACCACTTCCACGGGCATGGCCAGCTTGCTACCACCGAGCCCGTCCACGAGCTTGGTGTCGTCGACGATGCAGACGAATTGGTCCGAGGCCAATTCCACCATCTTCTCGCGCAGCAGCGCGCCGCCTCTACCTTTGACGAGGTTGAGGTTGGGATCCACCTCGTCCGCACCGTCGATGGCCACGTCCAGCTTCGGCTGCGTGTCCAGCGTGGCAAGCGGTATCCCGAGCGCTTCGGCTTGTTCTTTCGTCCGTTCCGACGTGGGCACACCGACGATGTTCTGCAGCTCGCCGGATTTCAGCAGTTCTCCGATTCGATCCACGGCGAAGGCGGCCGTCGAGCCAGTTCCCAGGCCCACGACCATGCCGCTTTTCACGTATTCCACGGCCTTCCATGCCGCTTGTTTCTTGAGCTCGTCTTGGCTCTGCGCCGCTGCACGCACCGACATGGACCTACGTGCGCCGGTTGTCGCTCGAGTGGCACGCAACAAGGGATGCGCACGGGTCAACTTCGCCTGCATGGCACCGATGGGATCCGTGGAACGTGCGACGCGCTTCCGAAGCGACCTCGTAGATGCGCAGCGAAGCGTTGGCGCGGCGGATGGGACGTCGAAATGGCTGGTTTTCCGATAAGGATCCGCCCAAGTAGGAGGACATCGGCGCTCGTCCACGTGCGGGGACGGTCGATGCGACGTTCCGACGGCTCCGTCGGCTTCTCGGATCTTCTCCGCGATCGGAGATCCGTCCAGGCGGCGCGCGCGCGCGCCGTGGCGCACGCGTCGCGCGTCGGACACCTCCTCCTCGTCGTCAGATACTAGGGTCCTCCGACCTCCACTAATGGCAGGGTTTGATTGGGTTTCGTAGTGTAGTGGTAAGCACCTCAGACTTTGACACCGATTGGACCGTTGGTGGGTCCGTTTCGTGTAGACATCTGAAAACCGGAGTTCGAATCTCCGCGAAACCACGTCCAAGCAGCAACCCACCTTTTTGGTGGGGGGTGAAGGGAGGCGAGGTCCCTTTCGAAAGGAGGAAGCGAACCCGGTGGGATCCGGGGTCGAAAGGGAACGAAAGTCCCTTTCGAGACGCGGTTTCGATCGAGAGAAAGGGAAGAGACCCACGACGTGGAGCTACGGTTCGGCGACACGGCGCATGGACGCGACATGGAAACCAAGGAAGACACGTGCGTGCTCCTGGTGGACGGCGAGTGCGTCCTCTGCCATGGATTCGCGACGTTCGTGTGCAAACGGGATCCAAATGGATCGATACGGTTCGAAACGCAACAGAGCCAAGTAGGCACGGCCATCCTTCGGAAACACAACGTCGAAACGCAGCTCGAGACCGTCGTGCTCGTGTGCCGCCGAGGGAACGAAACGTGCGTCAAAACCCACTCCGATGCCGTGCTCGAGACCTGCAGGCGATTGCATTGGCCGTGGAATTGGACGTACGCGCTGGTGGTGGTGCCTCGACCAATGCGAGACTGGTGTTACAAGATAGTGGCCACGCATCGGTACAGCTGGTTTGGAAAGATGGACAAATGCACCCTGCCCGATGCCATCGTCAAGAAACAGCTCCACGAAAGGAAGGCCCAACCAGACAAAGATGAGTAGTGAACGGATGGTGGGTGGGATGCCAAGCATCCGACTTTATTCATTATGATGTCCTCCCGTCCAAAGGGAAGCGCAGGAAGGCGACCGAATAACATCATGCACGTCTCTCGTGCTCCTTCACGAGCTCCTCCAAGGACATGGGAATCCACTGCCCTCCAATCTTGGCACGAATCACCTGCTGATTTGCGTCCAGCGTTATGGTCAAACACCCAAACCCAAACACTGGGAGGCCTGCGTGCATCCGACCAGGCTTGGGCAAGAACGCCAGGTCATTGTCCTCAGCATATTGCTGCACGAGTTCCTTCAAACCAACGTCCTCTGCGAAAAAAGTTGCTTTCCTACTTGGTTCAGCTCCGCCAACAGGAATATCCGCATCTGAGAAGGCAAAGTGCTTGGGAGGACGCGGGACATTTTTCCCTGATGTTTCGACCGCTGCGCTCATCATCTCCAGGGCTGCGTTGAAGTTCCGACGCACGGCATCGTTTGCAAGCACGTCTTCTGGAAAAAGAGATTTCCACCCAAGGTACCAGTTGCCAACCTCGTCAAAATCGGGATTGGAGATCAGCCATTCGTAAAGCACCTCCAACCATTCTGGAAACAGGAACCTGGCAAATAGGTAGGACAACTGTCGGGAAGAAGCAAGACCGTCCCATTCCATGATCCACTTGAGTGGTTCAATGTCCTGCTTCTCTGGATTGATCTCCAGTTGGTTTTCCAACACATCGCGGAGCTTGGGCAGGATATTGCGTTGTACAAACTTATCCCAGGTCCTCTTGCCCCATAGATGGACCCACGGCTTCAGAAGCTCCTTTGCATATGGATCGGATGGATGCCAATATTGTAGAGCTGTGGAAAACTTGTGCTTTGCGGTGGTGAATAAAGGATCCATGTGGTCGCCCATGTGAACCAACCATGGATGGACCCAGTGGTGGACGGAAGCATCTCTCAAGGTGGGCTTCCAGTCCTCTATGCAGCCTTGAATCTTTGGCAACACACACTGCATCAGTAGTGCAGATTTCATTTGTGCTGGAATGATGCTTTCCCAGCTTTCCACCAGAACAAGGGCCAACTCTGGATCTAAAGGCTGCCACTGGTTAAGTAAGGCAGATCGGAGCTTAGGTAAAACAGCCTGCTCAAGGAGGGCATGAAAAGAATTGAATGTGCCCACGCTGCATGCTTGCTGACTGTTAGATCCGTGAGCGTCCAAGATTTTTTTCCACAAGGCGACGTCATCCACTCCATACTGGGGGTCATCCAGGGGTTCCCAATCAGCAAACATGCTGACCATGGGGTGTATCGCATGTGCGCAAGCAATGCAGTCAATGCGATACTCAAAGAATTCTGCTGCATAGTCTTCTTGGACCCTCAGGTAGAGGTCTCCTAACTCGTCCAAGCTAACTTGTGCACTGTGCTCTTCAACGTGCTTGTCGATCCGCATCACCTCTTGGTCAAGGCTCTCCAGTCTTTCAATTTTGCCTTCGTTTGCCTGAATGTCCTGCTTCAGTCGTTCCGTATCCGATCGTAAAATGCTGACCGTGTCCTTCTCATGGTGAAGCTTTGCATCGGTTGCTTGGATCTGCGATTCGTTCAAACTGACAATCAACCTCAAATTGTGCTGCAATTCCCCGAGGGGAGTGTCGCCCTCTTCCATTGATGGCTTGCTCCCAATACCGTCTCCACCCACCCTAATCTTGACCTGCGGTCCGCGCATGTCCACGATCTTCATCGGTCCTGCTTCTGCCCTATCTTGCAGCATTTCCTCCGCGGTTTTGTACTGCAAATTCTGCCGCACCCTCCGCTCACGGCTCTTTTTCTTCCATATTTCAGCTTCGGTTTCCACGTGCACTTCTTTTTCTACTTGTGACTTGTCAATGGGTTTCTTTTTCGACACCTTCTCTTTCATTTGGGTCTCGTCCACAGGTGCTGATCCAAGTCCAGCACCTTGTGGACGCATCTTCACTTCGATGGGTTTCGCGATGCCTTTCTCGTCTTTTCCTAGCTTCCCTTTGAATCCCATTTTGCTCAGCAGCTTCATGCCGATGCCTTTCGTGTGTTTTTCAAACGCTGCGAATCCAGGATCCGACACCGGTGCAGTGGCAGCCTCTTGCACGTGCATGTCCTTCTTTCTCTTCTGAGCCGCGGAATTTCGCATCCTGCACGTTTCGTCCGTCATCCTTGCGTCAGTGACGTTCCACGCGACCTCTCGTTCTCGTCTGCGTCTCGACGCGACGCACCTTTGTCCGAATTCCGTCGGCATGACGAGGTCTTCGTCTCCTTCGTCGGTGTCGTCCTCCGTGCTCCCGTCGTCTTCCCATCGCCGCCTTCGCGTGCGGAAGGAAGGCTTGGCGGACTTCCTTTCCAACGCCTCGAAATCCACGTCGCCGCGCAAAGAAGCGCGAAGCGACGCGTCGTCGCGCGCGTCGTCCGACGACGTGTCCATCGCGCTTGCAAACCCTAAACCCCGAGAACCGTGGTGACGAGTTGGCATGTTTGTGCAAGAAGGAATTCGGATCGTCCATGCGTGCGGATGCAACACGCCATGGAGCGACCCAGACGTGCCAAAGACAGGTTGCGAAGGAGACACACGGACAACTCCGTGTCCGGAAGGAGGAAGCTTGTGAGGTCGCAAGCAGACCGACGTTGGATCGTCCAATGGTTGTGGGCGAGAGCATCAAGCTTGCGCGGCTAGGATACATCTTGGACTGGTCTACTTGACACGAACGTGCTTGTGCCCCTTGATTGCTGCATTGCGGAACAACGACCAATTAGACCAAGTGAAGCAAACGTGGTAGAGATATGACTAGGCGACACTCTCATCAAATGTGAAATCACGAGCTAATTTGAACAACGAGCCATTGGTGGGGAGGAGACGTCCAAGGATGGTTGGCGGGTGTAACATAAGTTTGGCATTGTAGAAGAGCGGAACGAGTACGAATAAAAGGTAGAATGGAACGAAAATGGAAGGCTTAGTAATGAGACATGGTGATTCAATCGATGCGGAGGACACATGCAAGGATGAAGAGAAGAAGAAAAATTGCGTGGAACGGGACGTGGTAGAAGAGGAGGTCCTTAAGGTTCTTCAACGCTTCCATGGATGACGTGGGTGTGGCCGGAAGCAAAGTTGCTTAGCAATAGAGGGCAGTGCAAACAAGAGGGAGTGGGACCTTTGATGGTTCCGTATTGGACGAGCAATGCATCGACATCTTCGCCACATGAGAATCTTCCATGGGTACCGCCGATCCTTTGGACCATGCGCGCATGCGAACGTGACCCCACACACCTTGTTTGCTTGCCTGGTTGAGGACTCCACACTACCTTTCGTGTTGACATAGGAAGAGAAAGTGACCGATCTTTCGCATGTGTCATGCACATTCCATCATGCAACACGGTTGTTGAAGGATGCCAAGCTCATACCTTTCCATCTCTCTTCTATTACTTGCAAAACACACGAATCTGTCTTTCCAGCTTCGTCCACGTTCCTGGTGTGCGTTTGCGACGTGGCGATCTCATCCTTCGAACTCGCATTGCAGGACACACCTGCAGGATTGGACGATGCAGAAGGAACTCTGAGCGGATGCTGGCGCACGTGCCTTCCTTGCTGCTTGCACTATCGATGCATTGACGTGCGAGTTGCGCATCTCTCGCATCGCTCGAACGCACTCGAAGCTGCTGCAACGCTGGGAAGCGACACGGTTCGAACAGAAGAGCCACGAAGATCCCACGTTGGAAGCATCCATCCGTGCGCAGCGACCTCTTCCGGTTCCATCCGAAGAAGCGTGCGTCGATTTCGACGACACGAGGTGCGATGCGCTTGGCAAACTGGGATGGGAAGGTGTCGGAAGCGTTGTTTCGCTACGCAGAGACGCGCGTGCCTCGTCGAGCGTGGGTCGTGCTCGAATACAGCGGACATGGCCTGCTCTGGATCCCATTGGCGTTGGCGTGTTGGCCAGCGATGGGATACGACACTGCAGAACGTCGATTTTGGATGCTGCTGAACGTGACGTTTTGGTTGGATCTCGTTTGCATTGCCACGCTCAAGGCCATGGTGCGCAGGTCACGTCCGCTGTACACCCATCAACAAGACATGTACGTCGTCGCAGAGGTGGACAGGTATTCGTTTCCCAGTGGCCATGCCTCGCGGGTGTGGGAAATTGCTTGCGTGGTGAAGCTTTGGTATCCGTCATGGACGACCTACGTCCTGCTCTGGGCCACATTCACGTCTTGTTCCAGGGTGGCATTGGGCAGGCACTATCTCGGGGATGTGCTGGTGGGAAGCTTGATGGGAGCTGCATTGGCTGCATCGCTCACTGCAAAGTTGGAGACGATTGGCATGTTGGATGCTTGGACCAGCGAAATGTTGGAACAAACCAAAGCCTCATGGCTGGCATGGATTGACTAGTTACGATGCCATCCCCTCTTCCAGGGGATCATTTATTGGTGGGATGGATGTTCCTCTTCTTATTGCACTGTCGCACTTCTGCGCACCATTCATTTTTTCTTTTGAAGGACCTCTGGATCTGCGGTGATGAGTTTCATCTTTTCCTTCTTGGACATCTTCTTCAATTTCCTCGTGTTCTTGATGGCTTGGACTCCCACCCCCGTGCGCAGCGTGTTTTCTTCTTTGAGTCTCTGTTTCTCTTCCCTTCTCTCCCGTTCAGCCCTGGCTTTTTCCCGTCTTTGTTCCTTCGCTTCCTTGACGTAATCTTGGAACTCACGCTTGGCCCGTTTGTCTTCCATCTTCTTTTCCCAGGTGGACCTTTTGGCGTGGGATCCTGGCTTCACGACCACTGCCGACGCACGTTGGGTCTCGGGAGCTTTCCACGGCCTCCGACTCACGCGTCCCACCACGTTCCCTTCGTACGCTCGTCGTTTCCCACCAGGAAGCTCGTCCACAGCCATGGCGACGTCGGCCTCCATCGGCGTATCTTCCTGCGTTTCCGCACGCTCGCGCTTGCGTTTTCCGCCCGAAACGAGGGTGGCGCAGCTCAGGTCCACCTCCGCCTTCTTCGGATACTTCTTCGGCACCCATCGTGCGCCCATGGCCGCCTTCCAGTCGACGTCTTCGCCTGCAACGTCGCGCGAATTGCGACGCGTCGTTGCGCCGCCAAGCGTCTCTGCTCGCTTCACCGGCCATCCATGGACACCGGTTCGGTTCGTTCCAATCGATCGGAAGGGTCTTCGGGTCTGTGTCCCGGATTCTTCCTTCTAGCTGTTTCCCAACAAAAAACGGGTTTTGTTCGAGGAACGGAAGGACGCGACGAGATCCGACGGACGTGGCGATGGCGGTGTGGTCGGCGTTTGCGCTCGTGGTGCTGTGCACCGGGATGTCGCTGGTGCAGGAAGGGATCACGTGGCTGCTGCTGTATCGCACGGTGGAGTACCGAAGCCTCACCAGCACCATCGAGCGGGCCAACAAGCGACTGGAAACGCTCAAGAAGGAAGGCGTCGCAGCCACGAGGCAGAAAGGAGCCAAGAAAGAAAGCCGCACGGAAGCAGAACTCAATCGAGCCAGCCAAGAGCTGCAGGCGGCCAAGCTCAAGTCCAACGTCATCGTGGGATTCACCTTCTTCGCCATGCTCTACGTCATCTCGCGGATGTTCAAAGCAACGCCGGTGGCCAAGCTCCCGTTCACTCCCATCGCATTGTTACGTGGTATTACGCACCGTGGATTGGATGGCGAAGACTTCACCGACTGCTCGGCCACCTTCATCTGTGTGATGTGCAACTCGGCCATCCGTCCAAACGTGCAGAAGCTGTTGGGATTCAAGCCTCCGACGCCCATCAACCAAGCGTCGGGATTCTTGTCCGAGACCAGTCGGACGTGAGACCGTCGAAGGATACAAGCCTGGGAACGAAACGGAAGCGTGTGCAACGGGAATAAACAACCACGCGGTTGCAACCAAGAGGGAGGTGGTGAACGTGGCAAGACAGATGCATTCATTTATTGCTGTGTTTCTGCATCTTCCTCCGTGTCGGTGCCACCGAGGAGCTCGGACGCTTTCCAAGCTTTGCCGACGCCAATCCCAAACCCGTATCCGATACCTACGCCGAAACCAGCGCCGATTCCAAACACCACCTTGAACTGTGTGAAGGACGTCGTCGGTTCCAGTGCCGAACAACCCACCAGCGCTATGCCAGCACCGGCTCCGAATCCGACGCCCATCCCTGCGGCGGGTCCAAACCTTCCCGTTTTCGGCTTGTCTTCCACCTTCTGCGCGTGCACGGGACGAAAGGCTTCCTCCAGGTTGCCCACCATCTTCGAGAAGACGTTCTCGGCGTCTTCCATCCCTTTCGCAGTGGCTTTTTGCGCCTTCTTCGACGTCGAAGGGACCGCCATGTCGGCTCGCCACTCCGTCACGTCTGGATCCGATTCGATCCGAGATGGACGACAACCATCCACCGGCACGGTTATACGCCACAACCGTTTCCGTTTGCTCCCAGGAACGGATGTGGGACGACGATGACATCCCAAGGCGATCGTGGGATCTCACGTCCGATGAGAAGGGAACCCCTTCGGGTCAACGTTTTCCTTACTATCCAGACGTTTTTATCGGATACTATTTGATACGAAGAGAACCGAAGACGTTTCTTTTCAAAACGAATGACGGTCCTTTTGAAAGGAAACGGATCGAGACGTCAGTCGACGTGTCGGCATGGCCGTGGCTATGGCGCGCGCTTGCGCACACTGCAGCAGCGCTTCCGACGTTGCTTCTCTGTCCGAAGCGTTGAAAAGGCGAAAAGTCATGCATGCACAAAACTTGGTGGAAGAATTGGCCGAAAGACGCGTGAAAATGGACGAACTTCCGCCGTTGTCCGCTTGTCGTTCCTTCTTCGACTATTGCCGACGTGAAAAGAGGATGGACGTGGCCGTGAGCCTCCTGAAGATGATGCCGAAGAACGAGAAATATCTCAGCGTTGCCATGTCCTCGTGCTCGCGGGCGAAAGATTGGAAAAATGCGCAGGAAACCTTTCGACTGTGGTCCGAGCCCACTTCGTTTGCCTACTCTGGCATTATCGCAGCTGCCAACCAAACTGGACATTGGGACGAAGCTCTCAGTTTTTTTGACAAGGCAGTTGACAGAGGAGCAGTCAGTGTTTCTGTTTGCAATGCGGCCATCGAGAGTTTTTGCAGGAAGGGGCAACAGGAAGAAGCACAAGCCATCTTGGAACGCATGAAGGACTGGGGGCTCCAGCCAAACACTAGATCGTACAATTCGCTGATACGTGCAGCGGCGAGGGTTGGTGATGTGGAAGAGGCTCTTCGGTACAAGGAACGGATGACCAAGGAAGGAACCTCTGCTGATGAGTACACATACACCGGTCTCTTGCATGCAATTGCTAACGGGAGCACACCGGAGACAAAACTGGGGTTCGACCTTCTGATGGAAATGCAAATGAAGGAAATACATGTGGGCGGTCATGCCTTGAGTTCGCTTTTCTGTGCATGCGCAAAATCTGGGTGTGAAGTGGACAGAGCCATCCAGATATTTCAGGGATACATGGCTTCGAATGGTCCAGACCCTGGTGCCATGTCTTCTTATGTGGCAATGTGTGTCAAAACAAACATGCCAGATGCTGCTCTTGAGGTCTACACCAAGCTCAAAACGCACCTGCACATGCTTGATCCCTTCACCGCAGCATCTCTCTGCTCTGCTGTGGCTATGCTAAAAAATGAGAGCGTTGGAATGGAATTGTATGTTGACTGCCTGCCTCTTCTTGGTATAGTGCACAAAGACGTTGCACTTGGAGGTTTTGCAGTAGGAAACACTGTATGGAATAGAGAACAACAAGTCCTCTTTAACAGCCTTGTACATATGTGCGGTAAAGTTGGGATGATAGACGAAGTTTCTGAACTATACGCTGCCATGCAGGATGGGCGAGGTCCTCCACCAGATCCTTTCACTTTCAACTCGCTTATCAATGCCTTTGCCATCCAAGGAGATGTAGAATCTGCTGTTGCAGTTCTTGATTTCATGCTTGAAGTGGAGCAATCTCCTTCTGCTCATACTTTTGCGAGCCTTTTGCACGGCTGTGCCACGTCGGTACGAAGAACGAACTCAGAAGGAAAGGGGCAGGAATTGATTCTAGCAAGAGCGATATTCCAGAAGTCTAAAGATTTTGGAATAGTACCCAACACTGTACTTTACACAGCGTTAATTGATGTTGCAGTTAAGTGTGAAGCTTACAGCGATGCATTTGCATTGTTTGAAGAAATGCAGCTGCAGAACATCATGCCATCTGTTGTAACGTATGGTTGTCTTATATCCGGATGTGAAAAACTTGCAGATCCAGCACTAGCAATGAAGTTTTACCAGATGATGTGTTCCAATCGCCTCTGCCCAAGCGATGAATGCCACAACATTCTCATAAAGATCCACAGTAGGGCGGGACGACTGGATGATGCACTGGAGTTGGTAAAACAAGTCGCCCGCAGTCGTGGGGAAATGCAACAGCAGACTCTCAACTCTGTGATTCGAGCTCTGTCAACAGAATGGCTCGATCGTGCCTTGAGACTGGCAAGCCTCATGAAAACCTTTGGAATGACGCCCAGTAGAAAAACCTTTCTCACTCTAATGGAAGCCTGTGATCAGCGGGGGCGCTTGAATACTGCCTTCTCCGTTTACGAGGAAATGTGCAGGTTGAAGTACAGGCCTTCCCGACAAGGAGGCTCAGGACTGATTGAAAGTTTGTGTAAAGCTGGAGACCTTCAACGGGCGCTGCAAGTTTACCAGCATATGTCGGATGAGTCCGTAAGTGGGTTCGGAGGAATACACACAGAGTCAATCATTCACCTGACAATAGCATGTGCCAAATCTGGTAGAATAGCTCTCGCCCTGTCGTTTTACGATAAAGTACGCCCTTTTTGTGTTTCTCTACCAGGAAGGGCTTGCAAATATCTTGCCTTCGGACCAATGTTTGAGGCTTTGATAGAGGCACTTTGCAGGAGGGGCATGATAAGTGAGGCCTTGTCCACTTACGATGACATGAAGGCAAGCGAAGCCCAGATTAGTTTTGCCACATTGGCCTTTTTGGAAAACATGTGCAGAAGGAAAAGCTGTGGTATCCCAGAATGGCGAGTGTACGACGTTTGTGCTTCCATGCGTACTTTGCAAGAAAGTTGCAAGCAGTCAATTCTCACGTGGCCAGAAAAGTCGTATCATCACGGACCTGCAGAGGGCATGATGGATGTGTAGGTACAAGCAACTGTATATTTTGATTACATTAGTGCTGCAAGAGGTACCACATTGTCTAGATAGCTTCTTGGGGAGGTGCCATTGCAACATCATCCTCAACTTGCTTTGCTGTCTTCAGGACCTCTTCCCCTTCATGTGATGATTCAAAAGCTCTTGCTGCTGCTTCTTCATCAGATACTTCCTCGAAGGGGAGAATGAGGTTCAACAGAATGGCAACAATTGTTCCAATGCTGTAAGGTGTGGTAAGAGCAATGATGACAGCCTGCTTGAAGCTCCTTAATCCATCACTGTCTGTAGGTTGAGGACTCCAGAGATTACCATTAGCAACACCCCAGCCACCAAAATTACCTGTTTGCGTATTTCCACCAAATCCTGGTACAATTGCCACACCAACACCAAGCCCTAATGAAACAGCCATGATAAAACGGACCCTCCTCGTGACTGGCTTGCTGCATATAATCCTGATGCCTGAAATAAAGACATTGCAAAAGAGGAATGTTGTCATTCCGCCGATGACGCATTCTGGGATGGAAGAGATAATTGCTGCAATGTATCCAAAAACTCCCATTATAAACAGCCAACATCCGCACGCAATCCCTGCATACATGCTTGCACATCTGGTTAATGAAATGACACCATTGTTCTGGCTAAATGTGGTGTTAGGCATGCTCATTGCAAGGCATGAAATACTGCTGTAGATTCAATCTGCAAGGAGGCCACCCTGGATTCGTTCATGTTCAATATCCATCTGACTTGCTTCCATTGTTGCGGAGATATCTCCAATACTCTCAACAGTTGTAACCACATAGGCTATACCCAATGGGATAATAGCCGGCCAATAGAAACCCAACGGAAATGTGTCGACCCAAAGGAACGTTGCCACTTTTGCTTGGTCGAATTTCTCTGAAGTAACATATCTGTTACCATCCACCGAGGTAGCAGCTGCCACAATGTATCCGACAGCAAGACCAATGATGACATTGCAATTCCGCAAGAAAGGCGAGCCAAAAATTTCAACCACCACCAGTGTAATCATCACAAGAAGTCCAAGGCCCCAGTATTGGGCAGACGCAAATTCCAGGTTCACATCGCCATTGTTACCGCAAAGCACTGGGCCCAGCTCTCCCCTTCCCGAGTTGTCAGCGCAGAAGGCACCACCTCCCCAGTACTTTATTCCTGTACCAATCAATCCAACACCAATCAGTGTAACAGTAATCCCAGCAACAAAGTGTGGGATGATTTTTCGCAGCATCCTTGCAGGCACAAACGACATGAAAACCTCAATGATTGCCATCAGTGCAGTTGTTCCAAGAATTTTGCCATACGCAGTTCCACCTCCACCGTTCTCACCACTGCATCTAAATGCACCGAAATCTTCTAGACAGATTGCTTCCATTGATGACTCAAAAATGGGGAGGAATGTGAATGACACACCCATCACCGATAGCAAACCTGTACCGATATAGAAAGGACCACCAGGCAACTTTTCGCTACCGAAGAACTTGAAGCGAAGGATAGTCAAAACAGAAAAGATACCACTTGTGAGAAGTGCAGCTGAAATAACATCTGTTTGATAGAAATTGTCAGTACAACTGTTACGAACTTTCCTCTATACGCTGAACGCACAAAAAACTTACACTGCTGCTCATCTGCCGTAAAATTGAAGTTGTTACTGATGATAAGTGGCGGAGTGATTACACCTCCCAACCTGAAAAAGAACCGTGTTAGCTTTCATTGGGACGCAAAAAGTGAAGCAATTCTTTCGCTTGGTTGGAGCACTTACATGGCCAACGCGTGCTGCAAGCCCATGATGATCGCCACCAGCCACGACAATTTCTCGTCTCTTGCAAAGAAGGGCGGAGCGGGTTGGCCCTTCGGACTGAAAGGATTGTATGGCATGCATAGAAACTTGAAGTCATAGTCTCCGATCACATTGCTTCTCCAGTACTCCTTGAAGCCCATCTTGCGCCTTGCGCCAGGCTTCGAGGAACTCTCGTGGACAGGCGAGGCGACGCACGATGGAGCGGAGCGACGAGAAAATGCTGGATGTTGGTGAGCTTCTCAGCTTTCTACGCCAACACCATCCCCACCAAATTGCATCCAGGGCACGTGACCAGGTAGTCCACCAACTACCTTCCCACCAGATCGAAACCGTGGTCTCTCAAAAGGCGGGTTGATAGGCCTTCGTTGCATGTGGTCGTTGCCACCCTGTCACGTGATTCTCACCAACAGGTCAACCAGTGAAGGGCAACTGGCATTCCACCCCAGGGTCGCACGTGACCCCAGTGGGGCGTTCAGTCACGTGGAGCCCCCCAAGCAATCCCACTTTCGTCCAGGAATGCTCCTCTGCGGGTTCAGCAACAAAAGATGGAAAGGAAGATATGAATGTTTGTCCATAGCTGCGGTTTTACGCCAAGGTCAGCCGAGGAGCGGGCGTGGGTTGAACAAGATACGAACTTTCCGTTGCACTGGATCGAAAGCTAAGCCATCCAAGATGACACGTCGAATTGCCGGGGGGGATACAGCCTGGCAATACGCATGGTGGAATCCACGTGGTTCGAAATTGTGGAGGTTCCTACGAAGACCTGTACGGTACATGACATCCGTGGAACCCCGCTGCACAGGTTTGGTGGGTTAGTCCAATCACATCTATTGCAACAGAATTTGCGGTCAAAAGGAAGACATGCATAACAAAATGTGCTCCTTCGGAAACAGCAGTATATGGCAACCCGAAGGAAAGGTATTGTTCCAGATTCATGGAACTAAATGATTGCTTTCTACCTTACAAGTCAAGCATCTTGCAACTAATGTAAGGCTGTGGAAACACCACTCCTGCTTTCTGCAGGTGTGAGGGTGACTGAGATGCGGAAGTGCCAAGTGCAGCTCCATGTCTGGAGCAGGGACATCTTTACACACGACCATTGTACTTTGAGCCAGAGAACACAAGAAAACTGGAAACCTTGACACTAAACACATCAGTAGGGGCCATTCCTTGGATACAGGTGACACTTTTCTTCCCATCGAACAGTCAGGCTCCTCGTAGATGTTACTGTACTCTCATCATACCAGCGTCGTTATGCTTGCTGTTCAGCTTTTGCTGATATCATCGTAGAATGACCAATGTAGCTCTGCAATCCCTGCAAAAGCTGCTGCTTTGTCAAAGTCTTTTCTATGACATCCAGATGCATTGCATTACAGATGTAGATTCGTTGCTACGAAATGGATCGTCTGCAGAAAGCAGACGGAGTTCCCTTTCGCAGACCAGAGGTGAGGAGTTTTTCATTCTAACCACTGTGATCCTCTCGTGTCGCTCTACGTTATTCGACCTCCTCGGCCGTTTCAGTCGTCCGCAGTTGACACTCTGCAAGGGATCTTCACGAAGTGTGAAGGTGGACTGTCCGCATTGCAATACTTGCGAGCTGAAGGTGACACGTACGACCAGGTGCGTTTATCTCTCTACGTTGACCTCTCCATCAACCTCTTCTTCCACATGGCGCAGTTTCGCCGTGGTTTGCGTCTACCAGGCCTGCTATCCGATGAAACTTCAGCATCCTTCGTCAGTGTGCAGACCGCATCGGATCCAAGACGCCGTCGGTCCGAACCCGCACAGATATTTCGGTTGTGGCGATCCCCTACCGTCCATGGCTCACGTGACCCAGGGTCCACGTGATTCCGGACTGGGGTCGCCCCGCAGGATGGATTCCACCAAGGAACCGAAAAGAGCGAACTGGATTGTTACTTGTCCTCTGAGGAGTTTCTTCTCTTCTGCGCGAAGAAACTCGGTCGTCTCAGCACGGTGGACGGGAGGTGGGGAGGTGGAGAGCACGGCCCTGCTCCATTGGTGTCACGAATGCGACTACGGACACGTCGCGTGATAGAATAAATCCATCGAGTGTTGTTCTCTCGCTTCCAACCGCAACCACTACTTCCATTGTGTCGCTTGTTCGTGAGATCCTTCATTTGATTGTGTCCACTTTAGAGCGTTTATCCCATTCGCTTGGATCCAACTAAACAAAGGAACAATGTAAAACGCAAGTTTGGTTTCGGAGAGAATCGCTTGAGCGTTACACGAACTCCACGATGTTTATTCGTCGCAATGGAAGGAGGTGTAACCGGCGACTAGTAGGAGAATGCAGTAGATGACAGCTTCCTCTGATGACGTACAAATGATCAATACATCCCAATTGTTTACTAGGGTGGGTATCCGGAAAAGAAGAATCTACATGCAACAGATGAAAGATTGGAAAAAAGACGCGATATACGTACAACGAGGTCATCGGAAAAATTATGGAGCAAGTTGAGCGGTGATAGCCATGCTTCTTCGGAGATGATAGGATACCCTTCTTATGGAAGGAAATAAAAGAAATCCAGGCTAAGGTGCTCCGTTTGCTTGACCGGAGGATAGGGAGAGGAAGAGCAATCCTAACGAGGGATGTAACTCTGGAAGTACAACACAAAGAGGTGCTTCACATTACAAGGAATGAGGATTGCTACTTCGTAAAAAAAATTGTGTAGAGTGTGGGAGAGCATCTTGTTCTCTTGTCAACTTGGTAGTAGACTTGCATGTTTGATTCCTCGTGGATGGACCGCTCGGCACGAAGTTTTACCATTGTTTAGCACACACCGTGCGCACGCAAAAGGTCAATGGTAGGGCATCATTCGAAGCACCTTGTCAAGATGCTATACATTTTGGCATGGCATTCTGCCAATTGAGAATGGAAGTTTTACAAGCATGTTGACGACGAAAATATCTACAATTGAGCCAAGATGGGTGGCTTCCAATGTAAAGAGGTGCGGTGGAAGGTCTTTCTCGAGAGCCACCAAAGCATGGTATAAAAACCTCACTGTACGAATGCGAAAGTGGCTACTTTCTAAGGCCATAGAACACACTTTGGGATGACAAATATAATGCTTGGTCAAGCGTAGTAGTTTCAATCAACTCGATCTTTTACTTTTGTGCGTCTTCGCTTTTGCTCGTAACGGTCAATTACTGCCTTACTCGACACCAAACGTTGGTCTAAGAATGTGCAACTCTCAATCGTCCAATTTTTGGGTGCTTGAAATAGAAGTGACCCCCTAAAATTGATTGATTGACTCCCCGTTTAGAAGCAAAATGGGTCTCAACATCCATCGTGAACCCACTCAAAGAGCATTCGCTCGGATGAGTTTTGAAATCTGCCATTGCTAGAAGCGCTCGTATCAAGCTCCTCGTCAATTGAGGTTTTGAATAGATTCCGTGCAATGGAGCTTGAGAAAGGCAAGGCTTCGTGATTCCCGTTTCGATTGTACCACTTTACATGGGCGAATCTTACCTGCACGCGGGAGATGCAACTATAGGACATAAGAAATGTGGCGATTTCACAGACAATTAAAAGTCCAGGAGATCACTGAAGTAATGCCAATCCGACCTTAATCCTAAGTTGGACCCTCAACACGTGACGGCACCGCTCCTAATCGTCCGCATCAATTTTTTTTGTGCTCACGTCCATCGCTGGGGATGAGCCACTTCATTGCACCATCTACAGCACATTTCTACCGTCCACTCTCGTGTCACGTGTCCGCATGCATGCCCATTGTCCGTGTTGCACGTAGTTACCTTGTCTCTCCATCGCTCGAGCAATCCATCTCCCGTTCTCGTCCGTCCCATCCATCTTCATTGCGTCTTTCGAACCGATCTCTTTCCCTTTTGAACCCGGATCGGCATCCTTATACACCCACAGGAGTCTCCTTTCAAATCGGTTTCGAAAGGGCGGGACGAACCGACTCGAACGCCACGGCCGACGACTTGGCGCACGCAAACGACGATGGCGATGGCCATGGCCATGGCCACACGTGGGCGCAGGAGGCGTTGCAGAACGCCCCCGAAGGTCCCATGGAAGATGGTGCACGTGATGGAAGGGACGAAGAAACCCACGGTCGCGAGCGAAGCGGGAAGTGCGGCGTTTGCAGGTGCGACGGCTGGTGCACTGGTTAGCTTGTGCCTGCATCCTGTAGACACGGTCAAGACAGTGCTGCAAGCGGAACGAGGTGCTAGAAGGTCGTTGCGGGATGCGGTGGCGCAGATCGTGCGCGTCAGAGGCGTCAGAAGCCTCTACAGCGGACTCCTGCCCAATCTGTCCACGGCCATGCCCATCTCCGCCATCTACACCGCCACCTACGAAACCGTCAAGCGAAAACTGCTGCCATTGGTGGGTTCAGAAAGGGCATGGATGGCGCATAGCCTAGCTGGAGGTTGTGCTAGCATAGCTACCTCCTTTGTATTCACTCCGAGCGAATGCATCAAGGCGAGGATGCAGGTAGGTCAGTTCCAGACTGCACCGAAAGCACTCTTTCACATTCTGAAACATGAAGGCATCACCAGCTTGTATGGAGGATGGGGTGCTGTGCTTTGCAGGAATATTCCGCATTCAATGATCAAATTCTTCACCTACGAGCAGATGAAGAAACATTTTGCAAGGAATGGAGACAGAGAGGCACCCACTGCACTGGAAACATTGATTTGTGGAGGAGTTGCTGGATCCACTGCAGCTTTCTGCACGACGCCCTTCGATGTGGTTAAGACTAGGATCCAGACACAAGCACTTGCTAAGGGTGTGCACCCAACTGTGACAGCAACGCTACTTGGGATCGTGCGAGAAGAAGGGTTCTTTGCACTGTACCGGGGAGTGAAACCCAGGTTAATCATTTACATTTCCCAGGGTGCAATATTTTTCGCATCTTATGAGGTCCTGAAGGCTGTAGCAACGGCATTCTATCTCTCAGATGTTATGAATAAGCCAGGTCAGCGAAACTTTAGTAAGGATAAGCCAATCATGGTCTAGACTGCCGGAGTTGATTTTTTTCTTCCTGCAATAAACCAGACGACCACTTCGTGGAATCTCAATCTAGCCGTAAGGTTTCTCACATGTTGCTAGATGATTTCCTTATTTACCAGCTTGTTCTCAAGAGTTGTATTACAAACCTTCTGTGAAGCAATGCGGAACATTTGGTTGACTGTAGAGGCAGTTCATGAACTGCTGCACAGTTGCAGCCCTTTGATTACAATGTCACGAAGTGGGGTAATTCGTCCAAATCATTTTCAAGCTTGAGGGCAGACACCGCCAAGGCCACTGCCATGCCAGTGTTATCAGCAATGGAGAGGCATTAATCTGTCACCAATGATTAGCTGTTGTAGGTCAGAGTCTCCACTTCTGGTCGTACGGTAGTCAAACAACACCCTACACACCGTGCTGCATACAGCCAGGTTCCGATGTTGCACGCTTGTTGAGGATTAGAACGTTCACTCCACTGTAGCAATGGATTGCCAGTCAGCAAACAAAACTTGGATGAAAGGGTGGGAGGATTTTGCTGGTCTGGCACTAAAATACTCACCAGGTTTGCACTGAAGAAGGTCCGGTAGAGAGATCCGAGCAGGAAAGAAGTAGCCTTTGCATACGCTTAACTTTTTTTCAGTACAAACCTTTGCCCCTCAAATTGTAAAAGCAAAGGACATAACTTTATCAAAATGAAACCTCAACTGTAAACACACTGACCCTGCAAATTCTACCCTCCTGGTCAAAGCCAGACGTCAAATCCTTTTTTCGGCTTCTGAATCGTCAACACCCTGTTCCGCGAGCTTACATTTCTCATGGGATCAATGCACCTAGACCTTTGGAAGTCCCAATGGAGACTTGGGATCCCCATGCAACTCAATTTTATTTCATGTTTAGAGGTGGGAAGTCAACAGATGTTTGCGCCATTGCAATGCTTCACACAATTTCCACCTTCTCTATCGACTGTCGTGGAGTGCTGCACAACCACCAGGGGTGGCACAGCATCACCCGTGAGTTATTTTACGACAGGACAGAGTCCATGGATATGGGCGTTTGAGGGCAAGATATCTGGAGTGCATGTAGAAGGTCACCAGACAAAAACATCAATGCCACTAGCGAGTCCAACTAGCAGCAATTTTAATCAAGCTGGAGAAACCCCAAACGTGGTGGAATGCTGGATAGTTCACAAGGGCGTGATATGAGGTGGAAGACGATTACAAGTATGTCAATCCTTCTGATCAACAGCACGGGGTAGTAATCCGCACCCAGCGTGTACCATGTTGGCCGTGCAAAATTCCTCAGCTCCCAAAGCTTAAATGACACAGGATCAATGCACTACAAGAGTGCAATTATAGCACCACGAAACACAAGGGAAGCTTGGGGAACATAGCAAAAATCACAATTGATCCTCATCCCATTGTTGCTACTGGAGCCCCTTAAATAGAATGGAGAACAGTGGCCGCTTCCAGGATATTACATGCAATACACCGAGCATCGTTTGGGCCTTTCCTGTCTGAATCAAAGTACTTGAGCTGCTCGTTGCCGGTTTGAGCGTAGAAGTTAGTCTGAGCCATTTCTTCACTTCCATCTGCTGAATTGACTGAAAAGGGAGTGTTGGCTACCCCGTCTCCACTCAAGAAGTGTACTATGTACTGGCTTTCATAATGGCATGAAGATAGAGTATAGTGTCAACCAGATGCATGATACGAAGCAGTAGGCTCCCTTCCAGTGCACCACGACCATCTGCAAATGTCAACACGTGATGTCCCACATGTGGCCGTTCAATTTTATGCCTTAGTCCATCTTTCACTCCAAAGCCAAAAAGACCAGAAAATAAGTCTTTCTGTCATGCAGGCAATGCAGAGACAAAGCCCGATTGTTACCCGTGAATGAAAGCTCATGGCTGGGTTTGCTACAGAACAAAGGAGGACTAAGTTTCTCACATAAAGTTGGCAATTTGCTTTGACCTTCCCTAAGCCACCTGATTCTCCACTTTCAGCCTTTCGAAGGAAATTGGGCACCTCCATTCCATCACCCTGGCCAGCAATGAAGCAGAGTGTACCTTAGAGGCCCTTGTTTTGGAGTTGAAAAAGTGCATTCCCACTGTGGGATTCTGTTGGTCACAAACGCTATCCTGTAAGTACTCCCAAAAGATGGGTTCCTCAAGAGGTTCCTTCACCATAGCTTCTATCTGTCTGTAATGAAAGGGCTCAAAGGCCGACACATTATATTTTCCAACCGCATTTGTAGCACCTATGCTAGGATATTTTTGTGCATGGCCCCTGTTCCACTTTTCCAGCACACCACGCAATAATCGTGGTCCATGGTCTCCCCATCGACGATGCCCACCGGCACGACGTGTAACTTGTGCAAATTCTTCCATAAGGTAGTGCAAAAAGTCATGTTTGGCTGCCGGGAACATCATCACGGCATTGTTCACCGTATCGATGTCCTGTCCAATCATGGGAAGCAGCCCATTTTTCAACACATCTCCTGCATCGTTTCGTAGGAGAATCATGTCCATATCCAGATACAGCCCTCCATGATGCCAGAGCACTGCCAATCGGATGGCGTTGCTTAGGTCCTGTGCTGTCATGTTTATTCCTTTAGAGGGCCAATGCCAAGACACCGGCACCTCTGTGTTGATTCCCGTGATAAGATCCGTTTCCCTCTGGGTTGTTCCAAAGCAAGTCAGCCATCTATACTCATCGGGCGCATTCGCGGTGCAGCGTATGAACTTACTGCGGCAATCTCTCGTTCGAACCAGCTCTCCAGGGGGAGGGCATGGAAAATAGTACTCAAGTCTATGTGCTCAAAGCGCACAACTGCAGAAGCTTTCCTTTTCCTCCTCCTCATGTTTGGTGTGTCAGGCTGTAATGGCGATGAGGGCCACAGCACATCTTCTGGTCGCTGATGAGCCTCCAGGTTCGTGGAATGGATCACCACATTTGCACCTGTGGCTGCTGCTGCTTCCACAGCACATGCATATCTCGCAGGAAGTCCTCCTGTTCCATGGGAGGAGCTTGCAGTGTGAACCATGTGGATGGTCATCCATTGACTGTTGCCTTTCCCACCACAGCTTCGGATCCGATCCATTTCGCTACCAGGCACGTAGTGCGGCTGGACGGTCTGACCATGCACTCGATAGACCGGCAGTCCAAGATCACGTTTGATTTTAGCAGTTTTCACGTATTTCTTGAAGCTATCCACGTACAAGATCATCACCAGCATCGCCACTGCAGAAAGCAAGGTGGCCATGGTGGCCAACCATCGCGTCCTCGCGACCTTCGCACCCCCATTTCCGCATGTGGCAGGCATCAGATACCTTGCACGCAAGCCTTTCCTTACTTTCAAACATTTCCCGCCGACATTCGTGAAAGGATGCAGCGACATGCGCGCTTCTTTGCTGCGTCATCCGCACGAAGTGACCGTCGTTTCGCATCGGCCGTGGAAGGCTATCGATCGCCATTGCGATCTCGACCGCATTTCAATCGATATCTTTCGGCGGTGGATCGGGATCTTTGGCCACCGGGTCTAGAGGGACCTGAGGTGGAGAATGGAAGGCACGAAAGACCGCTCATGGACCGTCTCTTTTCGAGACATATTGAAACAGGTACAGCCCATTATTCACGGTCTTTTGGGTCCCGTGCAGGCCACCCCCGCGTCTCACAACGACCCAAGGGACTCGGAACCCATCCGACCCGGTTCAAATCGTACCCATCCGCGCAGAGGATATACCAGATCTTGAAAGGGAACCTCTGCGGTACACGCATAGAAGATGCCGCTTCCTTCCGTCCCCTGGTTCCATAGCTCGACGAGGAACTTTCGATTGAGAGATGCTAGATACAACCATGTGGGATCCTCTGCGCCGATTGCAAGATTCGCGGTCTCGAGGCTGCCGGAGATCGACGTCTTCGAAACTGTCGTTTGAGAATTCAACCGCGTCGAGTGCGCGAAGCGTCATGGCGCTTCGTGAAGCTGCAAAGCGCGGCATGAAAGCTTGCTGGACGTCGAAAGCATGCGAAACGTGGTCTTCCAACGTCTTGCCTGCCTCGCAAGTGCGCACGGCCGCGTCCACGGCGTACACGGTGGGCGATTCGACGAACATCAAGTGGCACGAAGGCAGCGTGAGCCGTGAAGCGCGCGAGAAGCTCCTCGACCAGCGCGGATGCGTGCTTTGGTTCACGGGATTGAGCG
>JBBULP010000331.1:0-30967 GCA_038048775.1 Picocystis salinarum | reverse complement strand
CCGTTTCGATAGGGAAAAGGGATCGATTCCATCCACTCGTAAATCAACATTTTGTAACGAATCGTTACAAAAACGGTCGATTCTCTAGGGGATTTTGGAATTCGAGTTACAAAATGTTAAGAGAAAGACATACGGACCAAAGTAAGCCGGCCCCGTCCCTATCCACAACTCCGGACGACGGAACAAGGGGGTTGAACGCCGACGATGCAAAATGCCAGCTCCCATTCGCCCCGGGGCGAACATAACGGACTATCATATGTGACTTCAGGGAGCACAAGGGGGGCGGAGGCGCCCTAGAAGCTCCAATTCCAACCACCTACGAGAGGCGCTGGGAGAGGTACACCTATCGTCCCTCTTTGCTTTGTAATACACTTCTTCTACTTGCCTAGCCAAGAGCGCCACACGCCTCCTCCGACCCTAATAATCGCAACAAGCGACAGCACTTGGATGCTCCGGCACGCCAATCCGCACCTACCACGCCGGCCAAGGCTCGCCCGTCGAGAAAAGGAAGAGACAAGAAGGGGACCACCCTAGGGCCAAACCCCCTAGCCATGCTTCAAGGGCGGTAGATTTTGCTTCACATGGACGTTTCGTCCTTTTTTATGGGTATGTGCTTTGAGACTCTCGTAGACGGGGTTCCACTCTTCTTCCCTCGAAACGGACGTGTGCTTCGTCCCAGGGAGGCCGAAAATTCGGCGGTACCTTTTTTACACAATCCGAAAGTCTCATTTTTCGGCATTCCTTATCTTTCGCTCCATCCCTCGGGGGGGGGGCCTACGGAGGTCGCCCACCTACGGACTTCAAAAGAACTCTTTCTTCTCTTTCTTTTCCCGCCAAAACTACTTCCATTGGATGCTCCCTCACGCGGGTTGACCGTCGAAATCCGTCGTGGGTGGGGTCACGAGCGGGGATTTTAGAGGGTCTCGCTGAAAGGGTCTTCCCTCTTTCGATATGGATCGGTTCTCCATCCATTTTCCCTCGTGCATGTGGACTTGGCCCGTCTACCACATCGTTGATTTTAGACGCGAAGGCTCGCCAACACGCGATGGTGCATGCAAAACGTGGGGTCGCTCGAGGAGATCTCGATGGGATCGAGACCCCCTTGTTCCCTACCCTCCACTTGGGTTGGACCTCACGCCCACACCATGGGGGGAACCGAGCCTATCTCAAGAGAGAGGCACGGCAAGCGAGTGGTGTTGCAAGTAGGAAGATTCCCTTCGCCCATGGATGAATTAGGCAAGAGAAGTGAAACGAAGGAGTGAAATACCCTTCAACACATCCCTAAAAAAGTGCCCCACCCCTGGACCCCGCACAAAGGGCTGGGAAGTCCTTTCTCCACGAGACCCTCGTCACCAAGGGTACGTGTGTCAAATCAATCAACCACGGACGCAAGTCGAGTGTCAATCCAACACGTGTCTAAAAGAATACATAGGCTAGAAGTTTATCTCCCTCTCCGACAAGAAGGGGAACACCGATGGACCCAAGCGGTGAACTAGAAGGAACCGTCTTGCCAAGAGCACGGAACCCACTTACCAGGCAAGAAGGTTCAAGAGGAGAGTGCGACGCAACACGGAGAACAACATCCATCGAATGCTTGGACGAGGATTCGAACGTCCTCGGCTTCTAAGGGTACATATGCAAGGACGTCTCTATTGCCTGCTAGAAGAAGCGGCGCGGGGTTGCGCCCTCCTCGACGAAGCGTTCCATTCCTACCGACAGAGAACCTTGGGACATGTTTTAGCAAGCCGTCTCGATCCTCCACCAGGTCTCGGATCCACCATTGACACCGTTCCTTCCCTGAACCCTTTGCCTGGTCTCGACGGACCTCTTTTCACTCCACCACAGAATTCCCATCCCGATCGAGCAGGGTCCATCGGACACTGCAGTTGGCGGTCGTTCACAGGATGGGACTCGTCAGCTTCGGCGAAAAGTACGAGCTGAGGAAAGGAAGAGCCGAGTCCATCCTCGTAGTCTCGCTAGGAAGAGATGCAGAGGTGAGACCAGCCGCGGTTCGAACGAAACGGCGTGATGGGACGCACAAACCTGGCGGGAAGGACGGGCCAGGCATCCGCCGAAGCTTGCTGACGATGTAAAAACGCACGATTCGAACCAAGCTGGAAATCAAATCCCCGAACGATGGTACAGGAACGGTTGGCTTGAGCTTAGAATGGGGCAAATGCACCTTCGAGTACGACGTGGAGTCCGCGTCCAGCAAATACAAGTTCAAGTCGAAAGCCAAAGGTATCGACCTCACGTTCGAACAGAGCGTACCTGACAACAAGTGGTACCTCGTCCCGTCGCCAAGCGTCAAGGTCGCGAAATCGTTCAAGAAAAAGAGCATCTCCCTCGAAGGAAAGGCAAACTTTCTGGATCACAAGTCATCATTGGGCTTCAAGATGAAGCCCACAACTTGGTCCAACGTAGACGTGGAATTGACCAAGGCAGGGCTCAGCAACGGGACGCTTGGTGTCAGCAGGAAAATGAAGGAGCTGCACTTGGACTCCTGTGGATTGAAATACAACCTTCGCAAAGGTCCAGAGGCCAGTATGACTTGCAAGCCTCTGAGCAACACCAAAGCCAAGGCGAAACTCATGCCTCGATTACAAATAGTAGAATTGGGCATGGACTCCACCATCAACAACAACGGCAAGAAGAAGACAGAATGGACAGCGACGTGCAAGGTGGACTACCACTGCAACGTCAAGGGAGCTTGTGTGGAGTACAAGTGGTTCTTCTAGAATCCCGTTGAATGTAGTGCCCTGTGCAATCTTGCCATCTCTGTTTTCCTTATTCCATGTGATAGCCACGGTAGCAATTTTTCAGGCCCATGCCACAGCATCGAGCCAGGCAGAAAATTGGCACACGCCAGTGAGGCTGGAAGTATTGTGCTCCGCCCCACGCCAAGATTTGCATTGTTCCGCTCCAGGAAAAGTGCATGCGAAAGGGATTGCCTTGGGCTTTTTGTCCCTCTCCACCCAGCAAAATATCCGTGCATCCCTCCTTGGCCCAGAACAGGCACTCTCTTGCAGGTGTGCCCACCAAAATCTCTGCGACGACACGTCGAAGTTGCTGTTTCGGGAACGGTCCTGGAAACGCTTCCTCCATCCATCGATTCCATGCGAGCAAGCAGGGTCCAATCAACGCCGCTCCGACAGCAAAGTGCGCGATCCGTCGTTTCCATTCGGTCTCTGGCGCCGTTCGGATCCTAACTACCGGTCCGTCTTCTCCCCACACTTTCGGCAACGCATCGAACGGTGACGAGGTGGCGGTGGATGGAAAGTAAGCCGCACGTGTCGACGCGTGTCGATTCGTAGCTGACGCCGGTCGATTCCTGTCTTCTGGCGGCTCATTCTCGAATGCCGTCGGCGGTTTCGACGATCCTCCACCTCCCTTTCCGACGGAGGAAGCCAGGAGCATCTCGCACGTCGCTGCGCTTGCCACGCTTGCTCGCAAGGGATGTTGAAGGAGCATCTTTTCGACGCGTGCCGTTCCCAATTGCAGTGCTCTTCGGAAGGGACGCTTGGTCGTTCCACGTTTGGAAGCTTCCACGATTGCATTCCAGGACGTCCTACCTTTGTCTTCTGCGGCCATGCTTTTCGGGAGGTCGCCGTCTGGATCTTCTCCGTTTCCTCCGTGTCCGAGGATCGGACCTTTACCACGTCCGTTTCCACCGTCGTTGCTTCCCCCTCCGACTTGGGTGTCCAATCCACGGCCGGTCTCTTCGGATCCGCTTCTTCTTCGTTCGCGAGCATTGCAACGTCCCGTCTTCGTCCTAGATTTCGTTCCTGCGCGCACGTGGTGGAAGGTACGTCGTGCATTCGTCCCTCGTGCGTGCGTCATGTCTCCACTTCCGACACGGTCGCACGTCGTTTGGATGGGTCCGACACGGTAGTAGCCACAGGGATCCACCACAGCCAAAAGGGGAGTCCCGTTCCTCGCGCGAAGGCAGGGGAAACAAGATCCCCTCATGGGCAATCGAGATCCCTACGCTACAGGGGCGGGAACAAGGGACGAGTCGAACCGACGCCACAGGCCTCGACGAAGCGCACTTTCGTGCTCGTCGAAAGCAAAGACGATACGTGGCAAGTGCATGGATCCAAACGAAACGTGTGGCCGTCGAAGAATCCATCCGAACGATGGTGCGCGTGTACTTGGACTTGGAGCGAAGTGGAGAAGCCCTGGGACGCATGGTCTTCGACCTGTTCGACGAGACGTGCCCACAGATCTGCGAGAACGTACGCGCCTTGTGCACCGGTGAGAAAGGGAACCATCCGAACACAGGAAATACGCTCACCTACCAAGGGAAGATCGTGGATCGAAAGGTACCAGGAAAGGTGTTGGAAATAGGAAGCTTCGAAAACACATCCCACGGCAACGAGTCCGTGTTTGGAGAGCCGTTCCACGTCCCTCCGGTCGATCGAAAACACAACACCTCCGGACTGCTCAGTACGGTCCCCGATGAACAGGGAAGATGTGGCTCCCGATTCGCCGTCACCCTGGGGAAATGCGAGGACAGGGATGGCACATGCGTTGTGTTTGGAACCATCGTGAGGGGATACGGGGTCTTGAGGGAGATCGAATCGTTCCCAACCGATGCAGACGGGTGTCCTGCACCCCAGGTCAGCATAGCAAGCTGCGGAGAGCTGGAACCAAGCGACTTTGGTCTCATCGCCGACCAGCATGGGGATCCGTATTCCACGTGGCCACAAGATCATCCCAAGATGAGCAGCCAACATTTTGCGAATCGACTTGCCGCGGCTGCGTTCATCAAGCAGCTCGGGAATGCTTTCTACGCTGAAAAGAGGTACGAAGATGCGCTCAAGAAGTACAGCAAAGCTATGCGATACCTAGACAAGAAATTCTTTGGAACTGCAGAGTACATTTCCCAGGAGATGGAAGAGAAGCGCGTACAAGCAGAAAGCAGAATTCCTGTCCTTCTGAATATTGCTGCTTGCAATCTGTGCCTTGGGCGCAATAGAGCTGCTGTACAAGCTTGCGATGATGCTCAATGTATCATGACTGATGCCAGAGATGCACGAATAAAACCAGAATGGCGTCTCAAGCTTTTCCGACGACGTGCAGATGGCTACATTGGGTGCAGAGAGTTCGAGAGCGCTGTAAGAGATCTTGGAATGTGTCTCAAAATCAACCCAGAGTCTGCAAGGGACCACAACGCCTTGGAAAGAGCCAAGAAGCTACTCCACTCGAAGAAAGCCGCGGAAAAGAATGCCTTCCAAACAGCATTTGCAGGAGGCCAGATTTTCTGATGCGTTCTTGCGGCGGGTCTACTCCAGCAAACGACACACCCGGGTCAACCATGGCGGAATTTTCGACACATCGGGAAAGGAAATGGAGTGACCATGATCCTCTAAGAAGCAGAGGACCGAAGCCATCCCCTGTACGTACACCGCCACCGCCGACATCCCGTAAAACATGGAGATCACTGCCACAGCGATGGAGATGCTATTCTGCAAGGTTGGCTCCAAAGCGTTGATCGCCCACGGCACTAGCGCAGCAAACATTGAGACAAGGTTGCAGACGATGGCCATTCTCGTAATGCAGTTGAAGTTTCTCGTCTGCACAAAACATCCGATGCAGCATTCTTCCACTTCATCCAGGACAATGCTGCCACGGAAATCCAGAGCTTCATCCAGCTGGATTCGACCATTGGTAGGATCGTCCACCATCTTCACAGCCTCTTCTGCTTTGTTCCAGTCCAGCAGCACGTCACCGATTGGAAACTTCATCCACATGGAGGGCATATGCCATGCCATGCTGGAGACGTTTGATTTGCACACAGTGCAGTAATACATGGCCTCTGCCGGGGCGTAGAAAGGGCAGGCATTGATGCTGTGAGAGCATTCCTTTTCTTTCAGTCTCCACGGTTTAGGCACGAAGTTCTGTTCCAGTCTCAGCACGATCTGAGTAACGAGCACCAGCAGGTAGAGAACCAAAGCGAGCAGCGAGGCGAGGCTGAGGATGACAAGACTGGCCGTTCCATCGTTTTCTCGTTCCTGTCCCTCGAGGGCAGCGGCGTACACGGGTTTACGTAGGCAAACGGCCACAGCTGCTCCCACAGCTGGCAAGAGCAGGACCACTTTTTTCCGGAGCGTCTTCGCAATTCCGACGGGCAGGAGCATCATCTGCACCAGCATGTTTGCACTTTCCCCTTGTTCTTCGACGGTTGTTTTCCTTCCGTTTCGTCTTGGCGTGTCCGTTCGTTTCGTTCGGATCTGATGCGATCATGGCCATCGTTGCCATCCTCTGGTAGCGCGACCCCAGAATGTCTCGACACGTTGACTGGGGTCGACCCGACGTTGACTCCTGTTTTCGACACGAGCCGTCGCGAAACACCATTCGTTTCTACGAGGACGAGAAGCACGGAGAAGAAACTCGGATGTATGTCAGTGGCAGGACGATCCATCCAACAGAGCAAGTGCGATGAGATGGAACACGTGATGCGAAGGAAGGAAGGATCCACGACGTACATCGGGCACGGCTTGTGCAAATCATGGGAATCGTTCCTCAAGGAACGAAGGATTACATGCCGAGAGATTGCTGTTTGTCACGTTCTCCGATGCAACAAGTCTATCGATGAAAAAACCACGCAACATTGATGTTCTACTCTACCGTCCACGTGTCGTGAACGTGGGTACGCGATCCTACGCTGTGCACCTGGGTTCTAACACCCGCACAACACTCGAATGCAGGAATCGAGGACTTGCGCTTTGTCACGCCCAAGTGCGATTCCATGGTGGTTCGCATGCAAAGCAAACAAACGTGCAAACGTCAAATTCCTCACGTCCCGTTCGATCAAGTTGCAAAAGCACACGCCATCGTTGAAGAGATCGACTCTGCCTCAATGGCAATTGCTACGCCCCAGTTCCCGTTGCAACCCTTGGCATTGAAAAGTTTGCTGCTAAGTTGGGAAACTCTTTTCTTTTGAACGGTTCATTTTTCCAAGAGGAATGATTTCATGCTAGTGTCATGATGCGTCGAAGCCATGTAAACGGGTGGCTTGTTCGCAGGCACATCCGTGGGGGTTCGTTCCGCGTGCATGATCTACACCAAAAATTTCGTCGCTCGCCCTTGTCGCACACATACTTTCTTGCTAGATCTTCTCCCTATCGTTTCGGAAATTCTTCCCCTTTCGTCATGCATTTCATTTGAACTCCGCGTCACTTCCTCCTTTCCGTGTGACGGCCGTTGTCCTTGACGTGGAGGATACATCGAAACTCGGAGAGTGGGTGAAGTTGGTTTGCGCGCGAGGGAGGACCCTGCAGATGGCAAGATGGCTTTGTGGATCGCCTCGTGGACATGCAAATCGTTGGCTTGCTCCTTGCATTAGCAGCATTGGCCGTCTCGCTTCTCGGTGACTCGCAAAAGGCACAACATCCATCCTCCATCTCTCGACATGACGGATGACATTGTCGTTCCTCGCTGCAACGACACCGTGTTCCACGAAGACCCGCTTGTGCGTATGTTTCTTCCCACGTTGCCTCGATTGTTCCACCCACAAGCGCATCGTTTCTCACGCTCCACATGTTCGATCCACGTTTGTTGGCACCCTCCATGGGATGGTTCCATCGTGCCATCACGTGTTGGTGGATGGGTGAAACAGGATGGAATCTCTCTTCGTGTCGTTGGTTCGTGACACGTCGACACGACCGACACGTGTCGACGACGTCATGCCGCACGACCAAGCGCACCGCGGCACAAGAAGGATTTGGATGGCGCATCACGCGTCGGATGCGTGCATGAAGCAGGTGGTGGGACGTCGGACGAGGCGCGGTGGACGAAGGGGTCGCACATGCAACGTGGTGGTGCGTGGACAAGCCAACTCGACGACCACCGCTGGTTCGAAGAAGTTGCCTACCGTCGATGGAAAATGGCCCATCGTCGGACACGCGCTGAAGATACGAGACATGCAAAGCGAAGAATCGAAGAGCGGAAGTGGACTCGTCGAATTCTTTCGTGACGGAGCGGAGAAATGCGGAGACGTGTTCGGATTCCAGCTGCCACAATTGGAGTGCTGCTTCGTGAACGAACCGTCGCTCGTCGCCGAATTCACACAAGAAAAAGGGAAAGTGTACGAAGAACGATTCGTGGCTCCAGCACTTGCTTTCGCCTACACCGAAACCGATGTGCGATACAACGGATTCCGAAGGACGTCACAAGAAGAGAAGGATGACGTAGCTGGGATCGTGTTCTCCAGGGGAGAACGATGGAAACAAGTGCGGAGCGTAGCTTCACAAACGCTCCAGCAGAAACGGGTGCAAGACAGGTTGCAGGACGTGGTGTGTGAAAAGGCCAACTTGCTGGCCACCCGATGGAGGCAAGCGGGAGACACGGTGGAAAAGGGAGTGTCTGTGGACACGGAGATGCAACGGTACACGATCGATGTGATTGGAGAGGTGGCGTTGTCGCACGATTTCAAACAGTTGAAAGAAGCATACGAAAGCAGCAAGGCCACCCGCAGCGAATTTGCCGCCAACGCCGAAGAGGCCATGACGTCCATCAACACAATGATCGTCAAAGATCCTCTGCGCCTGTGGAAGTATTTCGACACCAAGGACAAGACCAAGTATCTGGACTGTGCCATGTGGATGGCCCAATTCGAAGACGATCTCATCAAGGACCGTCAGAAGGAACTGCAAGGTGCGACGTCCGCGCCAGACGATTTTCTGGGCATCCTGTTGCAAACCCGAAACACAGATGGTGAACCCATGTCGATGCGGGATATTCGATGGGCTGTGCACGACATGTTCATAGCTGGAAACGACACCACCGCCTCCACGCTTGCCGCAGCACTGGCCCTCCTTGCCGTGGACAAGAGGGTTCAGGAAAAGGTGAGGGAGGAATGTGAACGGATCCTCCAGGGCAAGGAGATCACTCCCGAGATGCTGTCGCAGCTCCAGTATGTGGAAGCAGTGGTCCGGGAAGCTCTGCGTCTGTACCCCGCAGCGCACGTGTTTGGTAGGAGGTGTACCAAGGGACCAGATGTGCTTGGGGGCTATCTCATCGAGGAAGATACCATCGTGTTTGCATCTCCCTGTGTGATGCATCGAACGGAGAAGTACTGGCCGGAGCCGTCCAGGTTCCTTCCTGAGCGTTTCATGCCGGGGGGATGCTGGGCTGGCGTCGGAGGGACCACGCCACGGCTTGCCTGGATGCCGTTTGGCAATGGAGCGCGCAGTTGTATAGGGGGAATGCTTGCCCTTGCGGAGGCCAAAGCTGCCATTGCAACCCTGGTGCAGGAATTCGAGTTGGAAACTCTGCCGGCAGGCCACGGGAAGACTGGGATCCGGGAGGACGGCTCTCTTGTGATCAGTTACGACATTACCATGAGCTTTGTGGATGGACTCCGTCTGAAAGCCCGTCCTCTCCATGGAGTGCGCCGCCATCAAACTTCCTGACGCGGGAGTCGACTGCGTTCCCAGGCCTCTTGGATCAGCGCAATGCACGCACATCCTAGAACCACCAAGCATGTAATACTACATCGTACCTTGCCATGTACATGACCATTGGGGCAGAGGGCTCCTTTGTGGGGAAGGTGCAGCTTTTCACTCGTAGCAATGCGGTGCAGTTTTCCACGACGCCTTTTCGCAACGCTCGTGCATAAATGGCTGGACATGTCGAGGGGCGGTGGTCGTTTCGCTGGCGCACCCATCGTTCACACAGGGTCGTCCTGCACGAATGGCGGGAAGTCCTAGACGGTCCTCCCAGGATGAGTGCCAGACGTTCGATGCGTCGACTGCGTGTGTGGTAGGCACCGCTCGGTTCTGATGGAAAGGGTGCAGGCACGGCTGCTTCAACCGTTCCTCCACCCCTCTATCCGTCCCGATCGCAGGCATGTTCCGGCACGGGTTCTCCCATGTACCGTTGCACTTGCAGCATGGACTCTTTGGACACCCCAGCTCGTTCCAGGTATTTCTTGGGTCCACCGTATTCTTTGCGGAGGAAGTGGAGGGTGCTTTCCATGACGTGTGGTGGTGCTTGTACGAATCGTTCGATGTCGATTCCCAGCGCACCTTTTTCTTCGTAGGTTTGGAATCCTTGCAGAGCCACGGCTCTCGCTTCCGGTCCGTTGCTTTTGGCGTAGTCGGCGACGATGTCTGCTTCGGACACTTCGCAAGCGCTGAGGAGGAGCATGGCCAGGAGTCCCGTGCGATCTTTTCCTGCGGCGCAGAAGAAGAGAAGTCCCCTTTCTCTTCGCAGCGCGCTTTCCACGATCCGGAAGGCGTCTCGGAATTCGCGTGCGTGGGCTTCGAGCAGCATTTCGTTGAGCAGGGCCAGTCCACCACGGTTGATGCGTGTGGTGAAGTGTTTCTTCTCTCCTTCTTGGTTCTTGGTGATCCTCATCCATGCGGCGTAGATCACGTCCATGCGATCCATGCGTCTCAGGAGTGCGTTTCCGATGCGTTCTTTGTCGCCCATCGGTTGGGTGTGCACGTGTTGGAATCCATGCCAGAGCGATTGTCGTTTCTCTTCTGGTCCACGCAGATCCAGCCCTTCTTTCACCAACGCGGGGAGATCCACGTCTTTCGTCGGTGCTGCCGATCGCATCAGACGCATCGGCACCAATCGATCTGGACATGCAGTGGACAAGTCGCGAAAATTCGGTGCTTGCATCGTCCGCGCCATCGTCCCAACCTACGACTGTCCCGTCGGTCCCATGCGACAGAGGTGCAACTGCTCCGAATGAGGGTGCAACTGCTCCGAATGGGGTGCAACTGGTCCAATCGAGGTGCAACTGGTCCGAATGGGGGTGCAACTGCTCCAATCGAGGTGCAACTGGTCCGACCGAGGTGCATCTGGTGCGAATGGGGTGCATCTGGTGCGAAAGGGAGTGCAACTGGTCCGGGTGGGGGAGGCAGCGTTGGTTCCGACCGACCGAGGCGTTGTGGTGCGGATCGAGAGGATGGACATGGGCGTTTCGGATGGGATGGACGAGCACGCCATGCGAATGCACGATCTGCTGTGGGAGTACTACGGGAGCGAAGAAGAAGGATCGGACGAGAAGGAAGGCGAAGAGAGAGGATGGGAAACCCACGACCAAATGGGAGTGAACGATCCGTCGGAATCAAACCTGGACCCCATCGACACCCAGTCGTTCGACGCCACAACCTACGTCGACGAACTGCTGCGGAAAGAAAGGCTTCCCGAACTGTTCCAGAAACACGCCACGTTGGCCACCGACGTCAAACAACTCGACTGCGACATGCAAGCACTGGTGTACGAAAACTACAACAAGTTCATCGCCGCGACCGAAACCATACGAACCCTGCGTAGAGACGTCGATGGGATGGAAGACACGTGCGAAAAACTCAAACAAGCCATGAAAGAAGTGCAAGACAGCTCCATGGTACTCGGAGGGTCGGAATCCAACGACGCCGAAGAATTGGGACAACTGCAAGATCTCCAAACCACCCTCTCCGACCTCCAGCACCTGATGAGCCTGCCTCGGAACATCCAAATCATGGTGGAGCAAGGAAGGCTGGAAGATGCAGCCAAAGAAGTGGCGCAGGTGTTTGGACCCTTGCAAGAGCTGGCGTCGGATTATCCAGGCTCCAGGATCGCACAAGCGGCCCAGGAAGTGGAGACCGAAGTGGCAAAGCTGAAGGAAACCCTCCTGGACCGAATGAACACCGTCGAAGAGGATGGCGAAGCTGCAGCAAACATTGTAGAAATGCTGGTGCTCCTGGGGATGGAACCCACCGAACTGGAGGAAGAGTATTGCCAACCGTTGATGAAGAGGATGTTGGAGGAAATGGAGCAGTCTGCAACAAACGCCGAGGGGGAAGACAAGGGCCGCGTCTTGGAATCCCTGAGCGATGCTTTTTGCACGCAGCTCGCACAAGTGATTGGAAAGTACCGAACCGTGTTCGCACACGTGGGACAAGAAGTCCCTCGTTCGATATCCATTGCGATGGATGCATTCGCAAGGCTGGTCAGGTCGGTCCTCTGCAGCCCTCCCCTGCTCGGAGCCGAAGAGCTCGTGGTGGCGTTGGATGCACTAGTGAAGAAATTCGCATCCCTGGATGACCTGCCTGCCAAGGTCAGCCTGGAAACCAACGCACGGCGGATTGCTCGTCTATGCATACTCTCCTGCCTGGAAGCGCAGGCTTCGGAGGCACGGGAACGCCTGCTCCATGCACTCGAAGGGATTGCTGACAAGTGCAGTCAGATGGAGTCAAGGCGTGGGGGACCAGTGAGCAGGCTGGAAGCGAAGGAAGTGTCCACTTCCTCCCACGACGCGTTTCTCGTATTCGTCAAGGATTGCGCAGACACGATCCATGCGCTCAGCGCGATTCTCAAGTCTGCAGAGGGCTACCGTCTGACCGATTCCTGGCGGGAAGAACTGATATCGCATGTGGCTGCCATTGAGACCAATCTGCTGGAAGACGTGGCAAGCTCCATGCTTGACCGCTGCGGTTTGGACACGAGCAAAATGCCGACCCCACGGCGAAGGAAATCGAAGAGGCCGGACGCGGACGAAGCGACGGTTGAATCGGTTCATGAAGCGCAGAACAATGCCGTTGCACCTCTCTACCTCCTCATCTCCGCCCAGGTCTTGCGGGACATCTTGGAAGAGGGTCTGTCGGAGATAACCGGCGCTTTAAACGCGGTAGAAGTTGGCGTGGACGTGCAGAGCAATCGGGTGGCGCAAACGTTGCGGCAGGCTTCGGACGATCTTCTCCAAGCGCACAGGGCCAGGCACGTGAAAGTCCTGTCGAATCTCCTGACCACCACCACGTTGGAGGAAGATTGGTCCCGGGTGGGACCTCCAGAATCCGTCCGTGTGGCCCTGTTCACCGCAGAAGATGCGATCACCAACATGTACAACGAGACCGCGGCGGTGCTTGGGGGCGAAGATCTGAAGAGTCCCACCCACACCTTGGATGGTGTGTCCGCCTTGGAGAGAGACGTGGCGCGCATGTTCGATAGCCGATTGAATTCCATGGATCGACGGGGACCGGACAGCGTGTCTTTGGTGCTTCAGGCCGTGCAGGAATCCATCCAGGAATGGGAGGCATGTTGGGACAAGGTCCGTTTGCACCGCGACGGGTACCGTCAACTGCAGGTGGATTGTGCGTATCTGAAGGTTTACATGAACCGTTTTGTGGACAGCACGGTGTCAGACCAGCTTCTGGATCGCGTGTTGGCATCTGCCAGACGGTCGTGCACGGATCCCGAACCGTTGGAGGCCAGCGTTGTGGAGGACGTTCTTTCCAAGCCTCGTCCGCATGCGAGGTAGCGTTTGGTTCCTCGTGTCCTAGCATGCGTGTTGGTCTCGCACCTTGGCGTCGTTCTCCCATCCGTCGTGGTGGTCGAACGGTTTTCACACGTGCTGGTGTGATTCTTCGCACGTGCACCTGAGGTTCGTCTGCAGGTTCGAACCTCCAATAAATCTCCCGCATCGTTTCGCTCGTCACGCGACTTGGCACGCTTCTCTGTGCGTCTTGGACGTTCGTTGCGTTCCTGCGCACGACGTTTACGCTGATGCCTCGAACTCATTCGCTCGTTCTTTATTTCGCGACAGTCCTACGCTATCGCACACGTGTGTTTGGTGTCGATGCACGTCCATGGTTCGTCGTGGCTGTTTCGTTGCGAGTCAGACGCAGGGTTTCTAGGCCTGGTGATGCATTTCGTCACTGCAGACGTGTGCTCGGTGCCCAGTGCGTTTCATCATCCTCGTCTTGTTCACGTCCTAGGATCCACGTGGCATCGTTTCGCGTCCTTGTGGAACTGAGACGGATGCCATCGACGCCATCTCCGACGCACTCGTGTCCATCGCCATCCGTCCCACACGTTCGTGCACACGATGCGTCGTGGTGGCCATGGACACCACGTCCTCGACGGGCATGGTGAGAATCGTCGGATACGTCCAATCCATTCCTGTCCGATGGGAAGCCAGATGTCCGGATCCGAAGAGTCTCGACGCGCATCGGTCCTTTCGCTCGGTTTGCACCGTCGAACCCACCAAGTGCAGAGGAAGGAGTGGCAGGGTGCCGACGAGGATGGATCAGGGTTTAGGGCACGGGATCGTCCTTCCCTCTTCGCGTGGGTACGGTTTGGTGGGGATCGGACGTCTTCGTTGGATGGCTTCTCTCGTTCCTTTCCAAAGGGAAAGTCCATCGGGTGGGAAACGAGAACTTCCCTTTTGGAAAGGAGGTTCGTGGAGGGTCGTGGGTTCGTCTCGTGGTGAAACGACGGTGCGACGTAGACGATGGCGCATGGCGGACACGGACCAGGCGGACCGCCAGACGGATACAAACGCATGCGAACGGAATACGGGACACGTGCACCGCCACCTGGACCACCTCCACCCACCATGCCAGGACCAGGTGGAGGACCAGGACCGTACGGTGCGCCACCGCCGTGGCCCATGGCGGCTCCTTACGGCGGACCACCCACCACACCTGCACCAGCCATGATGCAGGCGTTCCCAGTGCTGCGTGTGAGAGGACTGCCGTACCACGCAGACGACGTGGACGTGGCCGAGTTCTTCCGAGGCATCGATGTCGTGGACGTGGTCCTCCTGCGACGCCAGGGGAGGTTCTCAGGAGAAGCCATCGTGCTCTTTGCCAACGCCATGGCCGTGGAATATGCCATGCAAAGACAAGGAGCCAACATGGGAAGGAGATACATCGAACTCTTCCGAGCCAAAAAAATCGATTACTATCGCGCCGTGGCAGCGGAATGCGAAGCGGGCCCAGGTGGTGGGGGTCGGGATGGACCCTCCTACGGGAGTGGATATGGGGAAGGAAGAGATGCGACCAGAAAAAGACACCTCGAAGACGCAGATCGTCACGAACTAGAACACACAGGATTCCTCAAGATGAGAGGACTGCCCTACAGCGCTACGCCCGCCGACGTGGCGGATTTCTTCGATCGATCGGAGCTGCGTGATCAAGGAGTGGAAAGGCTGCGAGAAGAAAAAGTGGCCCTGCTCACGTTCGCCGAGGGCAAGCCCAAAGGAGTGGCCATCGTGGAGTTCCCGTCGCCGGAACAATCGAAAGCGGCCATGTTGCTGGACAAGGAAAAAATGGGCACCAGGTATGTGGAGCTTTTCGTGGCCACTGCCGAAGAAGGGGCACGCGCACAGGCCATGCGAGGGTGATGCCTCCCTGCAAATTGACCCATCGGATGCCTGGTCAGCATTTGCGCCAGGCGTGGGATTTTTGTACAGACGTGCGGACCTGCCCCCTGAAATATCATGAGGGCAGTTGATGCATAGAAATAAATGAAAAAAGAAAACTTGCATTGCAATCCGTTTGTTATTATCTGAACACAACAGGAAGAAGGTGGTCCTAGGTCAATTCTTGGCAACCATCAGGACAATTCAAAGTGACAGAAAAAAAATCCCTACTGCGACCCCACCCCAATCTTATCTACACGTGGAACATCTGTTCCTTGCTTTGACACACATGACTTTCAAACATCAGCAGAGATCCCATGACTTTCCAACTTCTTGGAAAGGGCCTGGTTCCTGTGCTCTAACTTCTTCACGTGTGCTTCCATCTGGGAGACCCTGTCTTCCAGATCCTTGGCCTTCTTCTCCAAGTTGGACACGTAGTACTTCTTGCGCTCTCTGGCCTGCTGGGCACTCACGCGATTCCTCAGCAACCTCTTGGCACGTTTGACGTCTTTTACTTCCTCTTTGTTGCCCGCGGACGGGGCGTTGCCCTTGTTTCCCTTGGTGTCGCTATTTCCCTCCGTGGATCCGGTTGTAGTGGCGCTGCTTCTTTCCACCTCCCTTTTCTTCGCCGTCCCGTGTGCGAGCTGCTCACTGGCCTTGCGTTTGGCCTGTCGGAGGGCCCGCTGCGACTTGTGGTTCAGAGCCATTTGGGCGGCGTAATCCGGTACGTCCGCGTACGCCTTGGCGTCCATGGTGGGCACCAGGGGCACGTTTTCTTCGTATCCTGGTTTCGCCTCCATGGCGTTCAAGTTCCCAGGCACCAGGAACTCGTCGTTTTCGGGAAACATGAACGGGGAAAGGAGCTGCTCTTCGTCGTTTTCCACGGGAAACCCTGCTTCCGCCATCCAGTCCGTTTGGAGCGGATCGAACTCGAAATCGTCCAGCTGCGGCACGACGCCGTCTGCAGGCATGGTCATGGCTTCGAGCTGTGTTTTTCCTTCGCGAAGGAAGCGCTTGCGCTTGCGCTTGTGTCTTGTTTCCGCTTGAACGTGGGTCGTGCAGCCGCCTACGTGACGATATGTGGCTCACGTTTCATCTGGTCCAGAAGTCCACCCAAACGTGTGCACCAGAGAGCACCGCGGACGAGACGTCTGAGATCCATCTTTCTAGGAGAGGTATTGGAGATCAACGGAAGGAGGATGTGAGACGATGCGAGAGGAAGGGCTTCGGACCGTACGAAGGGATCCGTGGTCTTCCTCTGCGTGTTTGGGTACGGGGTGCATCGAAGCGGGGTATATGGTTGGTTTTGGCGGTACGAAGGAACAAAGTGCGCAGAGGAGCCCCGTTTTCCCCCTGCTCGAAAGGGGGGCATTCGTCCTGTTTCGGATGGGGGAGGTTCCATCCCTCCTCTCCTTTCTTCCCTGCACCTATCCGAGGATCCATCGACGTATGCCCCCCTTTCTTCGGGCGAGAGAGGGTTTCCGTGTCCCCTTCGGTACGGACCCTCCTTTCGTTCCGATCCCTCGGGTTCGAAACGTCCCTCACTCGAAGGACCTTCCTTCGAAAGGCATCGGGATCGATCCCCACCCACGGGTGGATTCCTTCCCTCCAAAGGGAACGTCACCCACACGCACCCCCTTTCTCACCCACGATACCAAGGAAAGCGTACGAATAGGAAGGGGGGGCGCATCGACATGACGTGATCGATGGTGTGAGGACGACGTGGCGCTCCGAAACGAAAGGAAAGGTGACGATACCTTTCCGACACGTCGCTCGTGGCGTGGGTCTCCGAAAGGGTCCATGGAGGAAGAACAGAGGATGCCATGCGAAACGAAAGACGTCTCGTACGACGATACCGGATGAGACGACGTGTCGATGCCACGACACGTGGAAGCCTGGAGGCTCGTATCGACGACGCACGCGAGGAATGAGGATGTCGTGAACGGCACACCCCGTCCCATTCCGTCGTCGCTAACAAGCAGGAGACGGTTCAGACGTTTCGACGCGACCTCCCATCCCGTGCGACGTGGACATTGAACACGTCGCCTCGCGTTGCAGACGACCTTGCGGACCGTCCATCTCGCCGAAGGAATCCTACGACGCGCATGACGCCATCGTTTCGTTTTGCTCGTTCCACCGGAGTGCGAGAGCTGCCACGACGGTCGTCCTCACGTGCACGGTCCGACGTGGTCACGTGCATTGACACGAAGCAGACGCCCGTCGTTCGACGTTCCGTGCGACTCGACGAGGAGTCGAACGCGCAGGCTCCATTGCTGCCATCGTACGAACGCACGCACGCTCCGACCACGTCTCTAGGATCGCCACGCACGTTTCGTCCATCCCTTCCTGCGACGAAGGAACGGCGGATGTCGCACGTGCGCAGTTGGTCGTGCGCTTCGCAACGTCTCCTCGACTGCATCAGAGAAGAAACTCCTTCGGTGGGACGGTGTCGGGACGAGCGACGACGCGTCGTCGCGGTGCACTGCCAGGCGACGTAGCCACCACGCGTCCTGGCGGTCGTGCACGTGCGGTTGGACGCGCCTGGTGGGCGGCAGAGATGCGCAGGAAGGTACCATGGAACGATTCTTCAAGCCTTTGGAAAAACCGGAGAAGAAACGCGTGCGTCCAAGCGACGGCGAACCCGAAACCATGGTGACGTGGAACTGCAACGGTTTGTCCACGCGCTTGCGACAACCCAGAGACGTTGCGGCGTTCGAGCAGCTCTTGAAAGACGTCGATCCGGATGCCGTCCTGCTGCAGGAGGTCAAGCTGGCCGCTTCCGGACCACCAGGTGCGAAGCGTGGTGATGGACAGCCCAGGAACCGACAGAACTTGAAACGCGACGACGCTTCGTCCGCCGAAGACTGCCGTCTGGTCAAGCAATGGCTCAAATCCGAAGCCATGGCGCCTTACGACGCGTACTTCTCGCTTGCGGATCGGAAGTACGCAGGAACGTGCTTGCTTTTGAAGAAGAAGTTCCATGCGGACGTGCGATACAGCCTGCGACGCAATGCGCCACCGGAACAAGAAGGCAGGGTGGTGGTGGCGGAATTTCCCACGTTCGTGTTGTTGAACACGTACGTGCCGAACAACGGTTGGACGGAAGAGACGTTTTACCGCCGTCGGAAGTGGGACGCTACCATGATGGAGTTTTTGCAAGGATTGGACAAGCCACTGGTGTGGATGGGCGACTTGAACGTCGCACACACCGACGCGGACGTGAGCCATCCGGAGCTCTTTCGTACTGCTGTGTCGGAGAAGGACGTGCCACGACCCTTGGAAGAAGATCGCGGTCAGCCTGGATTCACACCCGCCGAACAAGCGCGCTTCTCGGCTCTTTTGCGACACGGAAGCTTGGTGGATGCGTATCGGAAGCTGCATCCCACGCCCACACCAGAAGGGTACACGTGGCGCGGTAGTCCGCCTTCCTACGCACGTTTTTACGGCAAAGGCATGCGCATCGATTACGCGCTGGTGTCGGAACGTCTGTTTCCGAGCGTGCGTTCCGTTCGCATCGTCGGACACGGTGCAGAACGCCACGGTTTCATGGGTTCGGATCACTGTCCGGTGGTGCTTGTGTTGCCGAGGAACAAGGAAGCATCGGACGACGGCGCGACCAAGAAGCGCAGCGGTCCACTCGACGAATGCGACGGACGTTCGGTGTCGTGAGGGACGGATGGTTGGGTGTGGTTCATCTGCACTACAACACGAAGACGTCGAACTCTGGTTCGCCGAAGAGTTGGTTTCGGTCTACTGCCGACAGCACTTTATTCTTGGCCTTCTCGCTGAACACGGCTTGACACACGAGTTCGGCGACGTCTTCACGATGGATGGCACCGCAGACGCGCACGTCTTCGGTGAGCACGCCGTTTCCCGTGGCTGGATCGGATTTGAGCCCTCCTGGACGCACGATGACGTATTCCATTTCGTTCCCAAGTTCTTTGAGTCGTTCTTCGGCTTTGGTCTTCTCCACGAGGACAGGTTCGAGTGTGTCGTAGACGGGTTTGGGCGGTGCGTCCTTGGAATCTCCTGTGCCGATGGACGTGACGAGGACGAACCGTTTGACGCCTCGTTTGGCTGCTTCTTCGATGAGGTTGATGTTTCCTTGTCCGTCGGCTTGGGGTTGAGCGGTGGTTCCTCCTACGGTGGACACGACGACGTCCAGTCCGTCTGCCGCGTCCATGGCTTTGCCTACGGCTTCCGCGTCCAATGCATCGGCTTTGACCAAGAACGCGAGCATGTCTTCCACTTCTGCACGCCTGGCTTCGGATCGTTGCATGCACCACACCCACGCGCCGCGATCTTTGAGTGCTCGTGCCACGTCCATGGCCACGCCTCCACCTCCGGCCACGAGCACGGAGGTGTTGTCTGGATCCAGCGCCATGGTGTTCACCTTTCCGATCCGATGGGTTCGTTTCGTTCCTTTGGCATTCCACGTGGGTTGGATCGTGCGTCGCGTCGCCATCGCCGTCCGCGCTTGCATCGTTCCTTCTTGGCCTTGCCGTCCACGTGTGTGTGCCTCCTTCGATCCTCGGATGGATGATGCTGCTCCCCCTCCCACTCCCTCTCCCACTCCCTCACAGACTCATGGTGTGAGAGAGGGAGAGAGAGAGAGAATTGAGGGGGATGGATCGACTCCTCTCTGTTCGGGGGGGAGAGAGAGCAGGTGTGGCCTGGTCGACAAGGTGATCCACACCGCTCGTGCACGGAGATCCAGGAGGTGGTAAAACAGGTCCTACCGTCCATGCGCGGGATGTCCACGTGCATCGGTTCCCCGTCTGCCTCGGTTCACCTGCCATCCCACGCATCCCGTCTGGACCACACGCACGTGCACACGCACAGGCACGTGAGCATGGCATCGATGTCCTCCATCTCCTCCATCTCCTCCATCTCCTCCCTCACGGATCTTCGTCTCATCCGAGACCCAGGTGGGTGTGGTCTCGACGTCCGGATGTGGCGATCCACACGGTCCTTCCTCGATGGAGGATCGCATGGATCGACGGTCTTTCTTCGTCGGTGGGGTGGGGATCGGATCCGTCCATCCCCAGATCCGTTCCATCGAATTGGGTTTCCCGACCCCTTCTATCGGACGGTTTGAAAGGAACGACCCGTCCGATGGAAAGGGACGAGAGGTAGAAGCCATTGGGATCGACACACCCATCCACACGCGTGCGAAGACGTGTAGACGCGGTTGCCAGAGACGAAAGAAGATGGCGGTGACGTGGCGCATCCGTAGCACAGCTGCAAATGCAAGGAACACGAGACGTGCCACGCGAATGGCCGCGCAACGACCCAGAGAGGCCGCGTGCGCCACCCTCTTGGCCATGGGGATGGTCGTCGTTCCCACCTCTGCCAGTTGGGCAGATGCAGAAGCCGTCGCACCCATCGATCGATGCAAAAGCGATGCATGCAGAGAAATGATGATGAAGATCGAAGAAAAAAGGAACCGTGGACCTGCAAACGCCAAAGCGTCCTTTGCACCCACCGTTCGAACCGAAGAAAACCAATCGGAAAGCCTGTCCAAATCCAACAAGAACGAAGATGCGCAGAAAAAAGCAGACCTGAAACGATTGGAGAAAGAAGAAGCAGCCGCAGCGGCGAGGAAAGCAGCCCTGGAAAAGGATCTCGCCAAAAAACAGGCCAAAATCAACAAAGAAAAAGCCAAGAAGAAAAAAAAAGGCAAGTACTCCCTCGTCGGTACCGTCACCACCGCAGGACTCCTTGCATCGCTCGGATTGGTGGTCGCAGGCGGCGGATTCGAAGATCTGAAAGCGCTCAATGGGGAAGCGGCGCTGGAAAAAGGAAAGAAAGCCTTCGACGAATCCTCCAACAAATACGTGGTGTTGGCAAGCTCTGCTGGGGTGCTCCTGGTGGACTACCTGGCCAACCTGCCTGTGTTCAACCTCCTGCTGCCGGGTGTGCTGGAGCTCTCTGGGCAGGTGTTGGCACTCACCATTCTTCTGAACTACATCACCGATCGTGGCGGTGGCAAGACCCAGAACCCTGCAGAAGATTTGGTCAAATACACATCCGAACTCCCCCAGGATTTTGGAAGCCTTGTGGAACCAGTGAAGAATGGTGTCTTGACTACCATTGACAAAGCAACCAGCGCCAACTACGCTGCGTTTCCAGAATATGTGACTCAAAAGTGGGAGAGCGTGGATACCAAGGTGGAAACCGGGATCCGCGGAGGTGCAGCACTCTTGTTGCTCTTGTTCTCCAACAAACTGCTCCACTTGCCCTTGCTGAGCTTGCTCCTACCCAAGACAGTGGAGTTGGCTGGAGTCGTTGCAGCACTGGTCCTGGTGCAGAAATACATTGTAGATGGAGATGACTTTGAGAAGGATGCGTTTGGCTTCCTGCAGAACACGCTCAAAATCCCGGGTCTGTTGCCTGAAGAAACTGCCCCTGTTACCTCTGCCGCATCGGCAGCTGAACCAGCTCCTGCAGCCACAGAGGAACCCGCATCTACAGAAGAATGAGAGACTCACGGAGTCCGAGGGATGAGTTGTCCAACTTTTCATTGTAAAACGGCAAGCTGCATTGCTCAGCATTTGGCCACCTCTGGGAGTCAACTCAATTTCGCTGGATAACAACGATCCAGACATGTATCCTTTCTTCTTCCTTTTTTGCCATCGTTCTTCCTCTCTCCCGGTCCGGGCGACCCCACCCGAATAAACAGGTGCTCCCTGCACCACCGCAGATTGAAGCGGATGGGGACACCTGGGTCTACCCACGGCGATCTACACCGACCCTATCGCCTCCCATACACTTCTTTACAAGAGATTGCAAGCCTGGGCATTGTTTGACGTATCGATATGCACTACAGGGCGAGGCTGGTAGGGCAATGCAAGGAACTTTTGGGCATTCCATGAGCAGGAGATGGGGGGCATACTTTTGGACAGATGACGATGCCTTTGACTTGCAACAATCGTTGGGCTCGCACTGAAGGCTTGAGGCTGCTAGTGAGCCAGATCTGGATGCCTCCGAGGTTGCGATTGGCACAGACATGAGGCGAACCCGTGTGTTCCCGTTGATGCACATGCATATGTCCGCTGTACACAGAGGGATTTCTTGGTTGCATGCATGAGGATGGGGCTGAAGTATTCAAATCAAACGGCGAAACGCAGTTTGTCTCGGCAGGCTTCCTGAGTCAGAAGGAGGACGTGCAAAAAGTGTCCACCTAGGTAAAAAGAAGGCATGGCTCGGTTGCTCCAATGCACCTTCCTGAGAGTGAGACTGGTTCGCAGGGTTGGTGGAGTCAATTTCAGACGGCAAGTAGAGCAGACAAGCTCTACATCTGGGTATTTGAGTTCGCATTCCTCGCCATGAACGAGCAAGATATGTTACTACCTTCTTCGTCCCACCAAGGGCAGCGTTTCTGCTTGTTCCCTTCCCTTGTTGTAAGCAAAGAAGAAAACAAAAGAATCAAGGCATTTTCCCCTCCACAAGTGACCAACCAATTCCCTTTGCATACGGCCGGGTTGAACGTTTGCCGAACGTCTCTGTTGTTCTCCGTCCTTGAGTCATCCTTCATCACAGGGGCGATGGTCCGTTGTTGTCCTTTTGAGTCCGTGCACCTCCGCAGGTCTGGTTTCAGTTTCCAAGAGCTGCATTCATGGCGCTGTACACGTCGATCCCAATTTGCGCGTTTGCTTTTTCGTACTCGTCATCAGTCGCAGAGAGTTTGGCGGTGTATTCTGCGAGTGCTTCTTTGGCTTTTTCCGCGTCCAATTGTTCGATAGGCACGGCTTCCACCGCACACACCTCGGCTACGGAGTTTTCGTGCACGAATGCAAATCCGCTGCTGACAAAGTACTTTTTCACGTCTTTGTCTTGTTCTTTGTGCACAGCCACCACCCCTGGTTTGAGTTGTGCGATGACTGGCACGTGTCCTGCCATGATTCCAAACTCGCCGGTGGTCGCGGGGAGCAGCACCATTTCCACCTTGTGTTTTCACGGTGGATTTCGATTGGGTCAGCGTCGTTTTTCAAACCTTGTGTTTCACGTTCGTGTGCGAGTATGGGTGTGGGAGCCTTGGGTTGTCTTGGTTTCGTGGGTTCGTTTTCCTTCGTGTGGACGCACCTGTTCTTGTTTGGCCAAGGTTTCGTGCGGCAGCATGAAGCTGAAGGTCATTTTTCCTGCCTGTTTCTCGGCTTGTCCTTCTTGTTGCATGGTTTTGGTTTGATCCACGTAATCGCTGGGTGTGAGGGGTGGTTCTTGGGTGTCGGGTGCTCGTTCCAACCACGTCTTGCGAAACGCTTGGGCGCTGCCTTCTTCTCCACCGCCACCTTCGTTCCCACCTGCACTCGCTGCAGATGCACCTCTCCCTTCTCCTGCTGCGCTGCTCATGCTGCGTGCGCGCATGCGCCACAAGCTGCGTGCCGCGCGCATGGTCCTCCGACGACGCCAATCTCACACCCACGCACCAAACCCTACACCCGGCAGTTGCACCCTTCCCTTCCCTCCCTTCCTCCCTCAACCACGCGAAGTGCATCTGCACCACGTGGGGTGCATCTGCCGCAAGGGCTCCTCCTCTCTCCCACTCTCTCACTCTCTCTCACCCTGTCAATCTCTCTCGATCGACCCGTCTCTCACTCTCTCTCACCCTGTCAATCTCTCTCGATCGATCTGTCTCTCACGATCTCTCACCCTGACGGTCCGTTTGACAGACCCACGACGTGTGGCTTGACAGCTCCTAGGACAAGTCGTCGCGACGATTTGCGAGGAAAGGGACCAGCGTCCGTTCGACGGCGAGGTAACAACGACGCCGACCGTCTGCTCTCGCAAATGGTGGTTCCGTTCCAATCCCACGTCACATGAAAGCGTACAAGGTCATTCCTCTCTTTGGTAGATTGGTGGATTGGATCGGTCGTACCTTCGTCGTCGCACCTCACTCGTGGTTTCTCTCGTCAACAAAGAAGGGGAGAGAGTTCCTTCTCAAGAATAGGAACACACAAACACAACGCAATCTTCTCCGATCCGCACTTTTCCACGTCGTCCGATGCCATCCATTGGAGCCCCACCAAGGAAATCCACGGAAAGCGACATCAATTTATGGAGCGAGCAATTGACGCACACCGGTCATGTACGAAGTGTAGAGTGAGGACCCATAGAGTGGCAGGAAACGGTACATAAAGACGGTGGCAGAGAGAGAGAGAGATCGCGTGTGCGCGAGAGCGTGGCGGGGAGAAATCGAGTGAGTTCGAGTGTCTATGGGATGGAGCGTGAGGGTGTGAGAGGGATTGAGGGAGCGTGAGGTTGTGAGAGGGATGGAGAGAGAGTGAGGGTGTGAGAGGGAGAGAGAGTGTGTGGGAGGGTGAGGGATGGGGAGAGAGTGTGGGTGTGAGAGGGATGGGGAGAGAGTGAGGTTGTGAGAGGGTGTGAGGTGCGATAGTGTCGGTGTGTGCGTCGGGATGTCGCGCGGGAAGGTCGGGATGGAACATGCGGTGATGGCAGCAGCACAGGCGATGGAAAGGGTGGTGGACGAAGAGCTGGCAGCCATGGAAGACGTGGGAGACGACGACCTGAAGCGAATACGGATGGAAAGGGTGCGCACCATGAAGAAGAAGAAAGAAGACGAAAAGAAATGGAGAGAACGCGAACACGGTGTCGTGCAAGATCTACCCGACGAAAAAGCGTTCTTCGATGCGTTGAAAGGAGAAGAGAGGTTCGTGTGCCATTTCTACCGCGAAAACAGACCGTGCAAGGTGAGCGAAACAACCGTGCGTCCAACGCAGACGGGAAGACGGACCCGTCGTGGACTCGGTCCTCCTCCCAGACGACCGACACGTCGAGAGGAACAACCTGCCACGCCTACGTGGAAAGCAAGGCGTACGACGTGGTTCGACGGAACGATGCGATCCATCCGAGATTCGTCGCAATTCGAATGCGGTGCGCGCATCTGCACACGCTGACTCGTGCGACGTGGTGCGTTGGATGGGAAACGTGCGTGGGCTGTCGTGGTGGTCCAGGTGTTGGACATGCACTTGCAGAAATTGGCATCGAAGCACATGGAGACCAAGTTCGCGCGCATCGACGCCGAGAAGAGTCCATTTTTGACCCAGCGTTTGAACATATGGATGTTGCCTACGTTGGCCGTGGTGTTGGACGAGAAAGCCACGGATTACGTCGTGGGTTTGGATGCGTTTGGGGGTGATTTGGAATTCTCCACCGAAGTGTTGGAAGACCGCTTGCTTGCTTCCCAAGCTCTGTTGGATTCCGCACCACCCCCATCCGCACCTCCTGCTCACGCATCGGATCCAGACGGTCCGTCCACGCGTGCGGTGCGCACCGGACGCGCCTTGGTCGCGGTCGGTTCCGACGACGAATCGTCCGACTTTTCGTCGTGAACGTGTTCTTCTCTCTTTCGCCCTCTGCTTTTTTCTTCTCTTTTCACGATGCGATCGTCACGGACGAGTTGGATGGGGTTCCTTTTACGCTTTCCTTCTGTTCCTTTCGACGATTCGGGTTCGAACCCGAGCACCTTCCCCTTATGAGATCCCACCGACCCGTTCGCCGACTTCCTCTTCGCTTCCCGCACCACGCACCCCATCGAACCGGTCGACAGTTGGGAGGAGGGACGCATCTTTGCCGTGTGCGTCGAGGAATCGCAGGGAGGTTTGAGAGGGACGGAGGATGGTGGTCGTGGGTACGACGAAGGTTTGTTGGACGTGGTTGGGACGACGTGGAAGACGTCACGAAGGTGCGCATCGACGATGCCGAAAGGTACGCCGCTGCCACACGTGTCCACGTTGAAGGAAGAGGAGCTGCAGCAGCTGTCGAGGGATGCGTTGCGGTGGTACTTCAAGCAGATGGGATGCGAAAGACCCTCGTGGCAGAAAGAAGTGCTGCTGGAAGGGATGAAACAAGTGGTGGACACCTTGCAAGGAAAAGACGAAGAAGAATGGAAAAAAGTGGAACGAACACACGGGATCGTGCTGCCGAAACCTGGAGAAACCACGTATTACATGGATCAAGTGATGAGCGCCAAGAACCTCGAGAAGAAAAACAAAGAAGGAGATCCAGATGCCACTGGAAAAAAACAAGGAAGCACCGAGAAAGACAAAAAGGAGAAGAAAACAGGAGACGATCAAGAGACCAAAGCGTGGCTGGAAGGACTCACCTTCGAAGAAAAAGAAGCGCTGAGAAAAGCAGAAGCAAGAAGAAGAGGGATGGAAAAGAGAAAATGCAGCAACTGCGGCAATTACGCCAGGTCCAAGTGCGAATTCATGTGCTGCAAGAAATGCTGCGTGGAAAAAAATAACCCCTGCAAAATACACGTGCTGCCGCCACCCGAAACGACACCCAAGGTTGCGCAGATCGTCAAACCCAATGCCAAGTTCCAAGAGCAACCCAGGACCATCAACCTCACCGGAACCAAAGCCAACAAACTACGAGACCTCCGAGAAGTGCTCGAATACTACCAAAAAGACATGGCCTCCATCATCCAATGGAGGGAAGAACTGAACCAAACAACGGTGGAAACAGAAGAAGCAGAAGCAGATGAAGCCATGGAACGATACCTTCGAAATGCAAAGTGGATGCAGGAGCTCATGCATCCCAAGCTCGATCTCCCGACCGTGGAACACACGAGCGTGGAAGAGATCAAATCCAGGTTTCCCATGCCCAGCGACCCAGACGCACCCAATGGGCCTGACGCACGTTCTCAGGCGTTTCAACAAAATTTTGTAGATGAATTTGGAAAGTTGCTGCAGCAGTTAGAACACGCAAGCACTCATGACGCATTGGAACGTTGTGCAGCGGCGTATGCAGAGGTCACAGGACATCCTTTACAACTGGGTCCCCCAACGCCATGGAAGAGGCCCAAGCTTGATCTTTCCTCCACTGCAGCAGAGCGATCATCCACTGCACCAGTGCACGTGCCGGGTAGCTTGGGTTTTGCCAAGGTGGAGGATCCAGCGGACGAGGGCACAGTGGCTGGTTTCCTGCAAGCCAGGCATTCCGGTGTAACCTTCGCATCGTTGTAGCGCACACACACGTTGGCACATCCTTCCATGCACCATGCCATGTTGTCCCAATCCTCTCCTAGGACTCGTTCCATCCATCCACCCACACCAATGCCACCCATCCATCCATCCATGCATGCATGCATGCATGATTTCTTCCTTGTTTTTGTGTGGTTTGGTCCCACCTTGGTGAGGAGGACCGACGGTGGTTCCTCCAACATGGGATCCCGGATGAGAAGGGACACGATTGGGTTCGAACCCACCTTTCGAACCCCAATCGAATCCAATCCACTCGTAGAACGTGTCCAGGACGTCGTAGGACGGTGCGGCGGACGAGGATGGCCGGCAAAGCAAGCGGCACGTCCTCCTCTTCCGCCTCGTCGTCGTCCGAAGACGGTGGTTCTGGAGACGGACGCGTGCTGGTGGTGCGTGTGGGACATCCAGTGGGACGTGGTGTGCGCATGCGACAGGAAATGGATGCGACGGAGCTGACCCAAGTGCTTGTCGTGGACGTGGTGGTGAAAACAGGGAGGATTGCGCGACAAACCGCAGTGGAAGAACCACGTGGAACACTCTCCGAAATCTGCAGAGAAAAAGACGGATGCAAACGTACCTCACGGTGCAAGTGATGGAGAAAAGAACCCAACCAAAGATCTGCACCACATGGGTGGACAAAGCCATCCAATGCATCCCAAGCCAGGAGGAGATGGACAAGGACAAATCAAAACAACTGTAGGTGCGTGGTCCAATCCAATTCACACCTCGACCTGGGGAATCAAAGGACCGACGAGTGAACCAGAGGAAAACGGACCGCCGGTGCCAGAACAACGTTTCCAAGAAGCAGTGGAGAGGTTGCAGGATGGGGAAGGGAAGCTGGATGAAGATGCGGCCAAGCTACTGGGACAACTGGCCGAAGAATTCGCAAAAGAGTGCCTGCAGATGGGAGGTGCGTTGGCTCAACATCGAGGGAGCAAGAAGATGGAGATCAAAGATGTCATGACGTATCTAGAAAGGCAGCATCACATGAGAGTGCCCGGTTTTGGTCCACCAAACCTCAGCACCTTCCATCGTAGAAAAGACAACCCCATCCATCGGGAAAGGTTGGCAGCTGTGAGGAGGGCGTCCGCTCAGGATGCTGCAGAAGCCCTCAAAAGGAGGAGGAAAGAAGCTGCTGCTCATGCGGCCCAGAAAGAAGCAGCAGAAGCAAGGGAGAGGAAAGCAGAAGAAGCGGCACGGGAAGAAGAAGAAGATGAAGAGAAGAGAGAACCAAAAGAAGTCAAAGTAGAAACCAAAGCAGACTAGCAATGGACAGAGCACGCACCCATACTCGTGATGTTGTTGTAGCAAATGGGTCCATTCCACTCGTTCCTGACTTTGTGCTGCGGTGTTTTTCTGATAAATTTCTTTGTTGGTACGGCAAGTAATCGGTACATGCATGTTTCCTGCTCTGGAAACTGGGCCAGTTCCAATGAATTACTTGCTATTTTTCTGGTGCTGCATCAGTTTGACAGCCCGTGTACTCTAAGGATGCAGGGATAGACCAAGCTTTTGGCCGCGGAAGGTGGGTTTCCTTGAGATCAAAGGAAGCAGGCACGTGCACCTTGCATTGTAGCACTCAAGCTTATCTTGCTTGAATGAGTAGGCATGCTTTTTGCTCCATCTTCCAGATGGGTCTTCTGCTTTGTAGGATACCTTGGTGGACTGTTGCTGGGGCAGATGATGCGGCATAGTAAATCTAGCTGCTCTAGCAGGATGGAACCCTGCCTGCAGGGCGATTCACGCCTTTTTTCAATGCAAGCAGAGAAACAATTTGGTTGATGCTGGGTCAAGGCTGAGAAGCACTTGTAAATTGAACATGGACTCTGTTACATTTAAAAAACTGTTATATCCCCTCCTCCCAGTGCAAATGGCTTGACTTTGATTTGCTTTCCACATTTGTCACAACGTCGCAGTGCATCAGGCTTTTTCCAAAGATCCAATGAACAAGATTTACAGGCTCGTGCGTGTTGACAAGGTAGGAATACCATGCGAGGATTCTTCAGGTCAAAAGCCATGTGACAAATGGAGCAAAATGCAGTGGATTTTGGAGTGGTGGGCTGAGTGGTTTGAGTTGCTGGTTTCTGTTGCTTTCCTTTTTCTTCCTGGTTTCCACAGCAAGCCTCTGCGATTTCTGCCAGACTTGCAAGAGGATCATGTCCGTCCTCTGCACCACCTGCATAACGAGGGTTGGGCCTTCTGCTCCTCTTCTGGATATTGTCTAGGTCATCTTCTTCCAAAGACCCTTTTCCCTTGCTTCTCTTTTTCGTGGCAACGACCTCAGTCTTTCTCTTGTTCTTCTTTGGCACTGTGGATGTCCCTTCCGTATCTTCTGAGCCTGAATCGTCCAAGAATTGTGCAGCTCCTGCGCCGGTCTGTTGGCTATCATCTTCAGATTCCTTGCTGCCTTCTTTGTCTACGGATGAGGATGTCTTTGATGTGCCTGCCAACGCCAGGAGCTTTTGTTGATCTGTCCCCGTGCCCCAGCTGTCCAATTTGATCCCTGCTTGCATAGCCATTCGCTTGGCTTTGTGGTGGGCCTTTGAAAAGGCTTGCTGCAATTTTTTGGTAGATTCATCCAGATCTAGCATCTGGCAGGACTCCATGGCTTTTTTCTGGGCTTCCAGCTCCTCTACAGACTTGACCGGTGCTTTCTCCGGATCTCCTGGCACAATGCCCATCTTGACATTGTGAATCAAACGATCCAAGCTTTTGATTTTTCTGAATGGCCACCTCATGATGCCGAACTTACGGCACTGCCTCTTCAAAACAGTGAGTCCAATACCCAGCTTCCGGCAGGCCATTTCGCTCGGCATGTGAAAGCAGGCTGCTAGTTCCTCTAGGGTGATCTCGGATGCAGGCCTACCCCCCGGCTGCGATAGATCTGCGATGGGAATGCCATCATTGGTCTTTGGTGCAGGATTGTTGAGATCGACCGTGGGAACTTTGACTTTCTGCTCCACGTTGGACTTCACCTCCAGGCTATTGTGGGGGGGATGTTGGGTAGTGACTTCTCCTGTCAGCACTTGGAACGGTGTGGTTTGTTTCCCGAGCGCCGGAAAGGCGAGAGCATCTTTTTCCACGGTGGCTTTGCGCAGCTGGTCTTGAAGGACTTTCCAGTCCGACGTGGCCACGGGAGGTGTTTGTGGTGCTGGATCTGTTTTGTTCCCGCTGTGTTGAACGCTCAGTTTCAAGCCATTCTCTGCTTCTCCCACCGGTGCCTGTTCGGGTGCTTGGGGTTTCGTCTGCTCGAAGCACGGCGTTTCTTGGACAGCCTCTGCTTGCTTTCCGGACCCTTGCTCGTGAAGCAAGACCTTTTCTTTCTCGTTCCACGTGGTTTCCATGCTTCGAACGCGTCCAAGGTTCGGAGTCGTTCCACGTCCACACCTGTCCTTTGGGACCCCGCTGAACCGCCTCGCAGCTCTTCGGCCCTGCGCTGTGCACTGTTTCCGCGGCAGGGTCGCCCGTTGGATCGCTTCTTTCGCTCTTCCAAACGCTTCCCAGGCGATCCTGGAGTCGCGAGCTTCCTTCTTGCACGTGTGTTGCGGCAGGGTCTGCTTGGTGGTCGTTCGTGTGCACGTGCGCACGTCCTTGGTTTTCGTCGCTCAGGTTCCTTGCTTTTGGGAGGGACAGCTTCGAGTTGGTCTGTCTCTCCTCTCCCCTGGTGAGAGAGATTCACCGAGGACGACAACCAAGGCCGAACTGGGGCGACCCCAGCCCCCCGTCCGGGCCTCTGCGGTCCACGTTCCCTGCACCCCAGCAGGATGCAAGGAGGATGGAGCGGAGGGGGTGGGGGTGGACGAGGATCGCAGAGGAGGTG